>BQNB010105044.1:3551-23688 GCA_026074375.1 Tanacetum coccineum
AACATGACCATCTATCAAATGGATGTCAAGACAGCATTCAATAATGTTAAGCTGGATGAAGACCCCATAGGTATTCCAGTTGACCAGACTCGATTTCGTAGTATGGTCGGCTCCTTAATGTATCTCACTGCCAGCAGACCCGACCTTGTTTTGTTGTATGCATGTGTGCTAGGTATCAGGCTTCGCCTACCAAAAAGCACCTTGAAGCACTTAAACTAGTCTTTCGGTATCTTAGAGGAACCATTAATTAGGGTCTTTGGTATCCGAAATACACCGCTATGGCACTAACGGCCTATGCAGATGCAGACCATGCAGGTTGTCAAGACACAGGAAGTGCTCGGTTCTTTAGAGATAAATTATTCAGCTAGTCATCAAAGAAACAGAAAAGCACTGCAATCTCAACAACAGAGGCTGAATACATTGCCATGTCTGGTTGTTGTGCTCAGATCCTTTGGATGAGATCACAGCTTACAGACTACGGCTTTGTCTTCAATAAGATTCCCATGTATTGTAACAATCGCAGTGCCATTGCTCTCTGCTGCAATAATGTCCAGCACTCCCGGTCCAACCACATTGACATACGACACCATTTTATAAGAGAGCAAGTTGATAAAGGAGTGGTTTAATTGTACTTCGTGACGATGAATTATCAGCTCGCAGATATATTCACCAAAGCATTACCAAGAGAGCGGTTCGAATTTCTACTCCCGCGTCTTGGTATGAAGAGTATGTCTCCGGAAACTCTTAAACGTCTTCAGGAAGGAGAAGAGGAGTAAAGGATGGTCCTCCTATATCCTATGTAAATATGTATATAGCTAAAATCTAAAAAGAAAATACAAAAATATAAAACCTACAAAAACCATAAAAATTAAAAAATAGAAAATACCAAAATAGTTTTTTCAAGACATGTCTTCTGTTTATCGATAACATTTACGGACCTAGAAATGTCATTTAATAATAACATGGGTCTTTAAATGAAGCTCGAACGGAAGTTCAAAATTTTCAAAACATGTCTTTATGGCTTGTAGTTATTTCAGACTGCAACCCGTTTTTCAAATTGAGGAAAGCATGTCGCCAAAAAGACGGCTGTTCCTGACAACGGGTGATTAAGTTCTCCCGGGCATGGATTACTTCATATCCGTGCACCCTCGATCTAGTGTACGTTTCAGTGCATTATTTCTTGATATAGAAGAGAAGTCTTCTTTCCTTAACCAAATAATTTTTCATCTATGATTCTTCAGAAAATTATTTGTTGTATCCCTTGGTGGAAATATATTGTTTGAAAAGTAATCGGACTTGATTTTCCTCAATAATTTGGCCTACTTTCCCCCAAAAAAAAACCAACGACTATGCTCTTTACAAGAAAACAGGTTCATTGATTAAGGGGGAGAGGAGTTTCAAAATTTATGATATCTAATGGGCACTTTTGATTCATCATATACTTAATTGAGTAAAGATTTGTACATTATGGGGTTACATTATTGAGGGTGAGTTAAACTTGTGTTAACTCAAAAGGCCAAAGTTGTCAATTTATAATGTACAGAATAGTGGTCGTATGTGCTAATTTGCAAGTTGTTATTCCATAACTCATAAAATATAAAGGACCATGTTGTGCCAATATTTGGCATCTCATTTAATCCCTTAGTAATACTTATGCCTTAAATAGAAAAGAAAGTAGAAAGTAAGGGGCCAAATCTATCAATTGATGAAAGTTTAACCTAGGTATAAAAAGTCCTTTGCATTTTGACTTGGTCAAAACTCCCAAGACCAGTCAAACATTACTCTCTCAACCCAAAACTCACTTATATTGCGATTTGCCTCGTTTGTGATCCATTGTGTGATTTCTTGTTTAGGTAAGGCTTGTTTTGTGTTCATTATCATCTAAATATGCCGTATCTATAACATCTTGGCCTGAAATTCATTAAATCGCGTTGTCTTTAGGGTGTTCGTGCTTAATCATCATCAAAATTTTGGTTAGTGTTTCTTATTAAGTTTTGATTGCTGGGTTAGCATTAGTTTGCATACATGATGCCTCGTTGATGTATTAATTGTTTCCCCAAGTGCTTTCTTAGGGTCCTTTGTATTTCTCATATGGTTAAGCCTTTGAGTCAAAAAACATATCCTATATGTTTTGAAAATGATCCTTGTTGTTGTTAATAGGTTTAGTAAGTATTTTAGAATGAAAGTCATGATTCAGTTATGTCTTAGAACCTTTGATTTATAAGTTGAAATCTGTGCCTATAGTATTCTTGGTTGCGTTTTGGTTGATGTTCTTATATGTGTTTTGTTAAGATGTTCTTGATTGCGTTTTGCTATAACGTTCTTGGTTGTGTTTTTCTCTATGTTTCTTGATTGCGTTTTGTGTGGAATCCCCTTGTTGCGTTTTGCCTGTCAAATCCCCTTGTTGCGTTTCGCCTGACACATGCCTTTGCATCTTGCCTGACATATGCCTTTGCGGTTTGCCTAGATAATGCCTATGTCGTGTTGGGTTTCAATATGCCTCTTGAGCGTTTATTTTGATGTTATGTGTGCAATGCAGAAGGGACAAAACGCAATCAATGCGTTTTTTCTGTGGTTTGAAAGACCCCATTAGCAAATTGTAGGACCACCATTTTTTAAAAAAAAATTGTTGCGTTTTGATTATTTTGAATAAAATATTCCTGCATTTTGCCTAATTGCATTTTGCCAGATTGCTTGTTATCTATTGCGACTTGCCTTTGCGTTTTTGTCTATTTTTATTAAAATATTCCTTGCGTTTTGGGTGTTGCGTTTTGTGTACACTGCGTTTTTTGGGGCCGCAGGGGTGGAGTGCGTTTTGATGATTTCTTATAAAAATTGGACACTACTGCTGTTTGGCTTTTACAGCTCTGCCGTTTTGTGTGGTGTGTTTTTCTCCAGCTACGTTTTGTCATATCTTATGAGTTTTGGTCATTGTGTATTGGTCACTGAGTTTTGTCTCCATTTTCATGAGTTGACTTAAGTGTTGTTTATCTCAGTTGACTATCACTTCAATATGATCGTTGTGTCTCTTTTTCTTGGATTTAGTCCATAACTGATTAACTCCTGAGCATTTGTTTACATCTAACATCTCCTTTCTATATGTATGTCTTTCTGTGAATGTGACTATGCAGATACAATGGCTGATGTTAATGTTAATGCTCTTGCTGAACGAGCACCTGCTATGGCACTACCCACTCGTACTGATGATCAAATCCTGCCTCGCATCAGATGGGTGCCTATAGGAAAAAGCAACTGCTATTTGATTTTGAAGGTCGCCAAGTATCCTATCTACAAGATTGCGTTGCAGGAGCTGAAGCACACCAACTTCTTTAGAGCTTTCACTGCTTCCTCGACAATTCCATCAATCTATATTCAGCAGTTTTGGGACACTGTTCGATATGACAATAAAACCGGGAGTTACAGCTGTCAACTAGATGAGCAATGGTTTGATCTCACCAAAGACACACTCAGAGACGCACTTCAAATCACACCAGTCGACACCAACAATGCATTTTCTTCCCCACCAACTCCTGATGCTCTTATCAAGTTTGTCAATGATCTGGGTTATCCGAGAGTTATTAGAACCTTATTAGATGTCGTGACTAATGACATGTTTCAACCATGGAGAGCACTCACAACAGTCATCAACTTGTGTCTTACGGGAAAGACTTCAGGGTTTGAAAGACCAAGGGCTCCAGTGTTGCAGATTCTTTAGGGCATCGTCAATCGAGCCCATATCGATTATGCAGAGAGGATGTGGGAAGAATTCACCCAATCCATCCATACTTTCATTGAAGACAAAAAGAATCTAGCACAGCATACTCAGGGAAAGAAGAAAGCCACCCTTATTGTGATCCCGAGTGTTTAGAATTGCACCAAATGATCGCTATTACTTACAAAGCAAGCACAAAGTTCCACCCGAGACCAGGTTCTCTACTTCATTTTCCTAATGAAGAGCATGTTCTTGGATATCTCAAGTTTAGTGCTAAGGGAACCAAAAACGGGAGTCCATTAGATGCCTATTTTGAGTGATCTTTCACTGATGACATTCGTGGTGCACAATACTACAATGCTTTATTTGGAAGAAAGTAGCTAAGCACAAAGATATCTTGCTGTGAAAAAGTTTAGTGATCCTAGACTCTCCTTGCTGCCTAAACCTGCTAAGGCTACCAAAACCAAAACATCCAAGCAATCTATTGCCATAGGGGGAGCACCTAAAGCACAACCAAGAAACCTAAACCTGCACCTGCCAAGCCTCAGGAAAAGAAACAAAAGCTGGTTACAGAGACATCTGAGGCGCCATCTCCAGCCAAATGATCCAAAGCTGGTAAGGTGGTGAAGAAGCGAACGAAAAAGAGTTCTCTTCAGTTGGTAGATGAATTTTTTGTGCGCGTGCGCGCGTTCGTGAGTGGCTAATGAACCCAAGATTGTGATGAAGATGGCTATCTGGCAAAAGGCATGGAAAGAAAGCTTAAAGGAAGTTCACAATCGGCTCGTCAGGTGTCCACATCCACGTTTGGTGATCAGGGAAACCTGAATCTTGGAAAATTCAACTCGCTTCCAGAGTCAAGGAAAAGGGTAAAGAGAAAGTCAGTGATGAATAAGTTGCCCTTGATCTACTCACCCTTCAGACACCAAAGAAAAAGGCCCTGCAGAATCAGTTTATCTTCCAAAGGAGCACCTCCACACCAACTGAATACCTCTGGTCAGTGATGAATCTCTTCATTATATGCTGAACTTGGGCTGACAGACAGTGAGTCAGAATCTGATGAGGAAGTGCCAGGGATTGATGTTGGAGTTCAAGATGAAGGCCAGGCTGGAAAACCAAACCCGGTGAGCCAAAGATGAAGGCCAGGTTGGAGGATCCAACCCTGGTGATGCTGCAGCGTCTTAACCTCCATCAAGTTATGTTGTTCTTGCTGGACCAGACCTTGAACACATGAATCTTGAGGCCTCTGACACCTCAATTCAACCAAACCCTGAGAAAATGGATGAAGAATTCACTACAACGGCTTATCTAAATGTTCAGGAGAACCTTAAACTCCCAACTGAAGGTGAAGTAAGACTTGAGAACTGCAAGCTCCGCTGGAAAACACCCCTGTCTTGTCTTCTCTACAAAATCTTGACAAGGAACTCACTTCACCAATCAGTTCCTTGCGGAGAAGTCACAAGAAGACGAACCGGAGAAAACCAATATTGAAGCGGATGTTCAATCTATGGTCACGATTCCCATACATTAGGAAACCTCGTCATTTTCCTCTACTGACTCACTCTAAATAGGGTAAGAATACACGTCCGTTATTGATCTCACACAGTCTTCTCAACCAGTCTCCCACGAATGAGAGAGCGGAATGCACCACTACCACATGGCGGGGGGGGGGGAGGGGAGAGGACGCGAGAGTGTGGTCCCGAGTGGGGGCAAAACTAAATCATTGCAATCACAACAACAACTACATCTCTTCACCAATACCACCACAACCACAACAAGCTCCTCATATTCGATCCTTTATCATATCCCGGGCGCATTAGTGAACTTGAACAACATATGGCGGATATGGTGGAGGCAAACCAAGCCTTGGAGGAAAGATTAGATAAACAAGGGAACAGGTTGTACAATTTGGAGAATCTTGATATTCCCCATAAGGTGAGCAAGGAGTGCGAGAGGGGAGGGGTTAGATGGGGGGAATAGGGGAACGGGCTCACAGATGCTTAGTTGACTTGGGCTATTTAAGCTCCTCTATCTCTGAGTGGGATCGCTTCATAGACCTGTGTCGCGAGGGTGAGTGGGGGGGGGGGGAGCCAATGAACAGGGAGAAGCTCATGCACCAACCTGCATGTGGGAATCCAAGAGTGCGCCGTACCAAGATCATGAAGAATCCAAGATGTTGTACGAAGCTCTGGAGAAGTTAATAGCCCATGATCACGCTGACCAGCTCCTAACTGATTTAACTGAAGCACGAAGAAAGAATAAAAAGAGAGGTGATTCACCAAAAACACCACCCGGGTCTCTACCTCATCAGCCACCTCCTCCTCCACCACCAGCAGGTTCATTTGGAACTCCAAGAGCTTCTAGATCATCTCAATTGCCTCCTCCTCCTCTACCTTTATACATCAACCAGAGTGATCAGTCTACAAGCACCACTGCTCCAAGCTCTTTAAAGACAGTTGCTTCAGCTGAATATACGGTTTGGACGACTACTGACACAAGACTCAAGCCGTCTGTCTTATCAATTCCTGAAGAGCTACATATAGATGATGATACGACTCATGACGAACATGTACAGTCGTCTGGTGATGAAGACATCGGCCATGATCATATTCCCACGGTAAACCTAAGGAAAATTTGGTGGAAGCCACTCACAGAAGACAGACCTGCTACACCGAAACCTGCAATGGTCCAACCCATCATCTGATCTCTGCCTGCTCCTAGTAAACACTGAGGCATCTGCTCTTAAGCTCCGGGGACGGCGTAGAGTGCAGGCGCGGGGGTCCTCTAGATAACCGGGTCGTAGAGCGAGTGCTCAGAACCGTTAGAATCCTGGTGACATAGCCATCTTTAGGACTGGTTTCCTGCAAAAAGCAAGGATCCAGAACCTCATACTCACTCTCTCTCTCTCTCAGCGCGCGAGCACACACACACACACCTTCGAGCGCGAGCGAGCCGCAGAGTGAGCGCGCGCGACGAGAGCCAGTCCTAACTGATCGGATGCGAGACATCTTCAGTACCCAAATGGAAGAATGGCCATAAACTACTACTCTAACACACTCGACCCCCTCAGAACACGTCTATCACACACCACAGCAAGGCACACACCACACACAATATGTATTGTCGAGCGCACACTACCAAGTCAAGTAACAATTCAATCTGACTTCTTCTTCAACAAATACTTAGAGTATCTACGATACGGTCACAAGAGTGGCAGGCCTGCATTGTCTATCTCGAAGATGAAGGAGGCCTATTATCCATCACAAGGAGTGGTTGGCGTCTAGAGCAGATGAGTATCCCGATATCATGGATGTAGATTGAAGAGGAAATGTAAGGACGAGTGACATCGTGGCGAGGTGCAGATTGAGAGTGTTAGAAGAGAGAGGCGAAGAGACATGGGTGGTTCCAAAGACAACGATTCGAACGAGAGAGTGAAAAACACATCTAGTAATTGGCAGAGCTTACGGACTCCAAACCATCTTAAGTGTTTGTCAGAATTAAAAGTCTTCTCCATTATATGGGTAGCGATTACATGAAGACACGCATTCTTGTATGAGCTGACACAAAGAATATACTATTGGTAGAAAGGAACATTCAATATAAGTACCCTAGTAACTTTGAATATCTGTACTAATTGAGTCCGAGCGTGAGCGCGAGTGTGAGCGCGTCTGAACCATCACCACCACCCAAAGAAAAGAAGATTCTCACCCTACGTGTTTCAAACTTATGGACCAAAAAGCATAGTTATAAGACAACGCGTAGATAAGACTTCCAATGCTAGTGATTGAAAGCTACCAGACGCAACTAAACCTCACCAAACCTCGATGGGATGCCACTGGCTTTGAGTTCAAGCATAACTTCACAGTAATTGACTCTCCAAGGGCCGTCACATTTAGGGATAAATATGGGGTTCAAATGATCATGCGGTTCAATGAGATCCACAAGTTTAGTGACGGCACTCTGCAACAGATTGATGAGGCATTGGACTAACCCGTGTTCAAAGGAAATCAAGTTAACCGGATAAATCCAGTTTGAACACACGGTTTTGGACAAGGAAAGATGTTGATAGAAGCAAGGAGTTCATGTTTGCCATACAAAAACGGCTTAAGACAAGGAGAATCTTTCAGAACCTGGAAAGCTTTGTTGGTGGAAGGATAAGAGAGGGAGACTACATACTTCTGAAGAGAACCAAATGATCACATCATCTCGGCAATCAAGGTCCATCTCGTGTGGGGTATTATTTTTTATAAATGTTTTGTTTGTCATATTACCTAATAAAGTAGTGAATACAATGTATTTTGTATTCGTATACTCTAGTAATAATATGCTTCCTCATAAGCTTGTATAAAGCAGACACGTTTAGCTCTCTGAAATTATTTCTTAACTTAAATCTAAGTGTTTGGGTGACCGTGAGGCAGAGGAGTCTCAACTGGTTTGAAGAGTTGTTAGATCGGGGGGAGTGGGAGAAGAATGTTAATATTATGCAAGAACTAGAGAGAGAAGTGGGTTGGAAAGTTTCTAGAGAGAGAAAGATGATAATATAATTATGTGTGTGAAAAATAAGAAATGAAACAACCAACCACCCTCTCCAAGGCATGGAGAGGGTATATATACTACATACATGGCCGGCCATGGGCCTTAACGGGCTTTCCATGGGCCTTGGGCCAGACTAGCTTACTAGACTAATCATATAACAAACTACGAGCTAAGACTAATCTACAGACTTGGAATTTGACCTCGGTACTTGCGAGGATTTTTCTTAACAATCTCCCACTAAAGGAGGTCACTTACGAATCACTCCATTACAAAATTTAACCTAGCATAACAAACATATCTCTTAGTCTTCAGCTCATAAACTTGACTTACTCTTGTGAATATGTTGTAGTAATATTTGACTTCAGGCTTGAGTTTGTTCCTTTATCTTGATTTGTATGATAGAATGTGATCTTGAGCATCTTGAAATCATCAACCAAGTGTAATCTTGTCGCTATCTTAATGAATCTTGCCATCTTGTGTAACTTGTGACTTCTGGACCGACATGCTCATACCTTTCTTGATATGTTGACTTAGAAAGCTTTAATGTTGCATCTTTCTTGAAATTCTTTAACTTTAACACTTCGTCACTTCGAGAAAGACATTCGGTATCAGAGTGACAGAAACTTCTTTGAAATTCTTTGACTTTAATACTTCGTCACTTCAAGAAAGACGTACGGTATCAGAGTAGCAGAAGTCTTGAAACATGTACTTGAGCTTTCATGATGTCTTTATGTTTGTCGGTCGGGTATGAGCATGTGGTTATGAATCTTGTGAGTCAGCTGGAATCAGGTACCTTCACCACCATCTTTAAGTATCCTGCATTAAAACAGTTAGCAATAAAGAGGGGGGACGAATATGGCTTTGTCATTCGCCCGTGTTTGGTTAGAGTAACCTTCAAATCCGTGAGGATCGACCTGTGATCAGGTAGATTCAATTTAAGAAGAATCTCCTTGATAGGATTTCCAGCTGAAGTATAGAATCTTTCTAACACATTTGCATTAGATTCATCAAACTCAGCATGTTCTCATTATCGGAACGTCTCAAAGCAGACAGCACGATAAGAGTGAACCAGTGAGTTACTATCTCACCGATTGAAATAGAAAAATCAATTTGAAAATCAATCAACGTGTCACTTGCTAAAGTGGTTTTGTGACACATCGAGAGTGTTAATCATTTCAAAAATTCATCATCAATCGTCAATTCATATCCTGGAACAAGTTTGATTCTTATAGAATCGCACCATTGTTTCTTTCCAGTTGTCACAAGTTTGATTCGTATAGAATCGCACAAGTCACCTACCATGAGCTTGTTTGATGTTGGCTCAAGCAGGATTTATATCTTTATTGTGAATACTTAAGTATCACTCAGATTAGTTTCTGGCAAAATCACACGGAAATGCTAGGACTCTTAATATATATCTTCTATATTCACATTTGTGTGACTTAGCAAGCCAAAATTTGAAAAGTGTCCAAATGAGATATATGGATGATCCCCTTTTGGCTCTAACCAATAGTGTCACTTTGATTTTTAGTGATCAGAGCTGAGCATACTGCCACCTTTTCAATATCCAACACAACCTTTAAACTCAAAGTGAGAAAGTCGATAGAAAATGCGTGTAATCTCCGTGAGAAATGAAACAAGAGTCTTTTGAGAGACCTTGAGTGGCTAGGAAGGGTTGACATAGCGTCAACTCGGGTCCATGACAGTCTTCAATGTCAGACAACACCTTAGTGTTTCCGACAGTTTATGTATTGACCCAGTTTCTGCCTAAGTAATAATGAGGGGCTTCTTACTTACAACCCTTTATCCTTACTTAAACTTTCTTTTCATTCTTCAACCCCTTCAATGCTTACTGAGACTTCATAACTAACATCATGTTGGGTTTATTCCAGTGTTAGCTCTATCTCAGTCGGCATTATTCCTTTTTCTCACTTTTTCTCCTTTTATCATACCTAAGGACTTCTACACTAACTAGTGGATATCCCTGGGTAAACCCTCCGGGTTCTGGCTGGATCATGGGATTTATGATTACCTATGCTAACCACCTTCTAACTTCAAAAATTTAAGTACATGGTCGGATCTATGGGTATTTCATCACAATCCCTTCCAAAAACAATGAAATTTTCAATCAAAGTGTTTGAATATAAATATCAAAAGATTACACTTTGAAAGTATTTTATCATCACACACACAACGTGCAGCCCCCTTAACATTGCCAAACCGATATCATAGACATGCTAAGTGTTAGGTGTACTAGTCCTATTTTATATTATCACATTTCGATACAACGTTAGATTCAGTTTAATCACATTTTCTCCCCTTATCCAAAAATGTAATCCTTGATATTTTAGATATCAAATATTAAACTCTTCGAGACAAAATGTTACAAAATTAACTTATAGGAAGATTTTAATGCTCCCCCTCAAATTATAGGAAATGATATAGTGTTCGAGTATGGAAATTGTTTGAAAGATTTTGAATTTTGTGAAAAATCTTGAAAAATCATCATAACTCGAGACACTACAAAAACCTAAGTCTTTATACTTCTATATACAAACATATTCACAATTGTATTATATATGAAGATTTGACCAATGATTAGAACATCATAATTTGAATGAAATCATATGGTCCTTTGAAGCCGCCGTAGGTCTCCTTCGTACAATCTCCCACCAAAAACTTTTCCAAGCTCCTCATTAACCTTCTTTCTTTCAAGAGGTGACAAGCTGATCTTTCTCTTGTCTAAAGCACTCTCAGCTTGCTATTCAACTTTCTTTCTAAGTTATGAAAGTCTTTGAATCAAACTTCGAGGATAGAACAGATTCAGATACATATGTAACTTGAGCTTGTGTGGTTGGTGTTGGTGTTGATGTTGGTGTTGATGTTGTCTTAGCTTCCCCCTAAACCAACAATCATTTCTTGAGTAGATTCGGAACTTTCTTGCAAGCCGCATCAAGCAGTCTTAATATATAAAGCCTGGATATCCAAACAGTACAACACCACACAAACCCTTTCAAAGAACTTGATACCGCAACACCAAAGTCAATTAAGTCCCGGATGAGCGCATTTCTCTCTTTAGGATCGTTATGATATAAATTGCAACACCAAAGTCAACTAAGTCCCGAATGTCACAATTATTCCCTCTAAGCAGTCAAAATGATAACACCTAAGTCAACTAACTCCCAAATGTACTCATTATTTGCAAATACTGAACTGACATAAGGAATCATCCCATCCCAAAGTGTACCTAATCTTTTCTTATCAAAATATTTTCTACTTCTTTTAAGAATGAATATTAGGGATTTGACCGTTAGAGGAACATTAATTGAATCAGAAAAGAAATTTCCTTACGTTTTAAAATAATTATACTCCTAACACTTCCCCCTGGGGACTCAAATGATGCATACCAACTGGCTATGGACAAGATTCTCTTTCCACTATGTGAATTGAAATAGTGCACCCAAAAGATCAAACAGCCTAAAATCAAAAGAGAAAGCTAACTCAAAAGACAAAAAAAGCTAAACCTCAAAAGAATGCCAAGACCTATCAAGTATGCATCACTCCATCCCCTTAGCTGGTTTGTACACGTCGAATAGCAAAACTTAATACGCATACATATTCGTGATCTGTGTTTTGAAGAATTAATAAGCATAAATCTAGTCCCGTGAGAATCATTTTTCAAGGCATTTAAACCTAAGAAAGTATTATCAAGCACTCCAAAGATCTTATACAAACTATGAGGTGTTGGCAATATTAATCGAAATGTAATTTTAAGGCCTATATCACACTAAGTCTTATATAGGAGAAATAGTCCCTAAAGTTTGAAACAACAGTGACACTAAAGCCTCTTGTAGTTAATATAAATAACCTCCCCAGAGTACGCGAGAGCGAGAGCATCCGTCATTATCAAACTTTATCCGTATAATCCATGACATATATTTGAAAGACTGTTTTAAAAATTATTGGATGACACTATCCTCCCCCTCAAATAATGACTCATTATCCAATTTAAAGAGTTTTGTCATTTTGTTGAGTGGTCGAATTTTCTTTGAAAAATCTTTTTGTGATTACTGAAAACACTGATTCATTATGAAGATAACTTTTTACCAATAAAAATAAGATTTCTTCTTATTTTGACACATAAGCGCATTGATACGTACACTTATGAAAATATAGTGAAGCACGGGTTGTGATGCAAAGTAATCACAAGCCTTTGCTTGATCATAAAGTAGACCATGCCCGAGAATAAATTCTCGTTAAGAAGTCAAGTTTCCTTTTTGACGGAATACTTACCTTTAAGATGATGACCGGGTTGCTATCTGAAATAATAGCAAGCCATTTGGCATGTTTTGAAAACATTAGGAACTTCTGCTTGAACTTTATTACAGCTCGTAATCATTATAGAAAAGACATTACAACATCGTAAATGTAATCGATTTTCATAAGACATACCATTATACCTTCTTTTTATATTTTCTCAACTTTTTAATTTTTTTTTCTGGTTTTTTAAAATTTTATATTTTTGTATTTATGTTTTTAATAAAAATTTTGAAAAATGAAAAATCTTTTTTGGTTTTTTAATTGGTTTTTAAAATATATCAATATTATACAGAGATATTTGAACTGTACCACTACTATACATCAACTTCATCTGCCAACTTGTTTCAGAGTCTCGTAAACATATTGATTCGCATTCCCAGCTTGTTGATTCAGAAATTCATTCTATTTCGGCCAAGAGCTTTAGACACACACATGTCTGCCAGTTGATACTAACTCCGTATTGAAACAAAGTAAAGTTCGATCACCATTCATCAAAACATGCTACCGTGATAAAGTGAAGATCTGATACTATATGCTTGGATCTGGAATGTTTCAACGTAGTTACAGCATAAGGCAATAGCGCTTTATGTTTATCACAGTAACATTGGAATTTTATTGAATCCAAAGCCATAGCTATACGTAGTGATCTCATCCAAAGATTGAGCACAACAGCCGGACAAAGCAATATATTCAGCTTCCGTACTGGATATCGCAGCGCTTTTCTGATTTTAGACGACCAGCTAACAATCCTATCACCCCAAAAGTACATACTACCAGATGTGCTATGGCGTGTATCTTGACAACCAGCATGATCCGCATCTGCAAATGCTGTTAGAGCAATCGAAGAATCCTTCGGATACCATAGTCCCCCGATGTAAAACGGTTTGCTTTTAGATACCGAAAGATCCTTTAAATTAACGCATTTAAGTGCATTTTTTTCGGTAGGTACCGAGCCCTGAACTGGGCACACATGCATATAGCAATAGGTAGTCAGGTCTGACTGAAGCTGTAAATAAAGGAAGGGTGCCAGGATCATACCCCTGATTATTTGTGATTGATTAACAGCTTGCCTACTTATCCTCATACTAGTTTGATTTCTCCACCATGGGAGTATCCACTGGGTCACAAGAATCAAAGCCGTATTTCTTTAATGATTCAAGGGCATATTTTGACTGGTTAATGAAGATGCCTCTGGATAAGAGAAAAATGTAATCCTAAAGAAAAATGAGATTTGCCAACATTGCCATCTTAAATTAGAGCAACATAATTTTAGAAAATAGATCACAAAGTTCGTGTAGATGCAGCAAAGATAAATAATTCAGACATAAATTTGTACTAATAAGTAATTCCTTACCTTCTCTGCGGATGAACAATGTAGATCGCACTGAGCCTGAGTGCGGAGCAGAAATTCTTGGATACAATAATGAAAGACAACCAAATCTACACACGCACAATGGAGCTTGTTTCAACTAATAAAGAGCTTTCTTTAGCTTATACATGTGATTGGGGGTTATCTTTATCCACGAACCCATCCGACTGGCTAACATAAAACCTCTTCTCCCGGCAACTAAACCATCAGAAAACGCATGTCTTCACATCTATTTGGTATACGACCATGTTCATATGAGCAGCAAACGCGAGAAAAATCCTTATAGCCTCTAATCTTGCAACTGGGGCAAAAGACTCTTCAAAATCGATTCCCTCCTCTTGACGGTAACCCATGCTACTAAACGAGCTTTGTTCTTCAAAATTCCTCCCAGTAACGTCCTAGTTTCACTTTGTAGATCCACTTCAAAGTAATCATCCATAACATAGTCTGGATCGGGGTACGAGCTCCCATATCTTTCATGCATTGCTTCGTCACTCTAACAGGCTTGATCAAAGCATCTTTTATATCGTCTCTTGGTTCAAACAACAGTGAGGAAAGCATCGTAGTAACAGAAAAGAGCTTGCTCATGTAATTACAGCCGAGTGGAAACTAGTCTAGCGAGTTCACCGATTATGTTTTCAAGTGGATGATCCTTAGCCCATTTGCTATTGTGTTCAGAAATTTGGTGATCAGGGTGCACAATTATATGACTAGAATCCGATAATGAAGATTGATCAGAAGGGATTTTTGGAATTGGAACACCAAAGTACGGGTCATTACCCATATGTCCAACTTCAATATCATGATTATCTTCTTCAACATCGTTTAGAATGACAGGAGGTTCAGTTTTGGGTGTTGTTTGAGAATTACTTACAGATGGTGCATCTTGGTCAACTGTAGTTGATGAAGGTGAACCGGTTGAGTCAGCAAGAACTGGAGCAATTACTTCATTAATTGGAGCAACAACTTCAAGAGCTGGATGATCAACACTAGGTGAAGGATTGAGAAATTCATTGAACAACGGTTGAAATAACATATCTCAGTCAGTTCGCGAAGGTGGTACAAACAGTGTTGAAGGATGGGGGTTTGGCACGAGTCCTAAACTAATTGTTGTAGGAGTCATTTCATGAAGTACGGGTCATGAACTGTTGTGTTCAGAAGTCATCGCAGTCAGCTCATCAAAGTCAATGTGAATGGTTTCAACTATTCGTCTAGTACGTCTGTTGTAAATCCGGAATGCTTTCTTCATGGGTGCATATCCAATGAAAATACCTATATCGGCCTTCGGTTGTAACTTGCCCAAGTTCTCGCTATCATTCGTTAGGTAGCAGAGTGCACCAAACACATGAAGATACGATAGGTCAGGAGGTTTGTTGTGCAGAAGCTCGTATGGTGTTTTACCGTGTCGACGGCGTATCATGGAACGATTTTGGGTATAACAGGCTGTAGCAACCGCTTCGGCCCATAGAAATAAAGGAGCTTTTGCATAAATTAACATAGTGCGGGCTGCTTCAATTAGCGTACGATTTCGTCTTTCAACAACACCGTTTTGCTGTGGAGAGCGGGCAACAGATGTTTCATGAGAGATGCCAACCTTCTCATAATATTCACGCAATGTCTGATTAACAAACTCAGTTCCATTATCTGTTCTGATGCGTCGGACGGTTTCCTTAAGTCGTACTTGGATCATCTTCAAAAAATTGATAATAAAAGCTGGAGCTTCATCTTTTGATCGCAAGCATTTTACCCATGTAAATCGAGAGTAATCGTCGACAATAACAAGGATGTACTTCTTTCCATTGACACTCGCGACACGCATTGGTCCACACAGATCCATGTGCAACAGATAGAGTTTTTCTTGATTGGTGTCCTTAGATTTGAGTTTGTAGGATTTCTTCGTGCTCTTGCCTAATGCACATGCAGAACACAAATGGTCCTTCTTAAACTTGAGCTTAGGGAGACCTCGAACAAGACCATGTCTGGCAAGATGATTAATAGCACCGAAGTTCAAATGAGAGAGATGACGATGCCATAACCAAGACTTGGTTTTAGAGGCCTTTGACAAGAGGCAGATAGGAGAGGACGCCATCATATCCCCAAGAGAGAGTGTATAAAGATTGTCCCCTTGAGATCCAGTTAATAAATCAACACCTTCTAGATTGCGAATGTAGCAGGTGTGTTGATGAAAAGCAACTTCGAGGTTGGAATCAAAAAATTGTCTCATAGAGAATAGATTATGCTCAAGTCCTTTAACGTAATAAACCCTTGAAATTGTAACATTCCCAATCTGATAGTCTTCATAACCCATAATCTTTGCTACATGATCATTACTAAATTTGACTGTACCCAAGAACTTATTGACGAAGTTGGTGAGCTGAGAGTGATCTCTGGTCATATGCTTGGAGCAGCCGGAGTCCAAATACCAGAGGACAATTTGAACGACCTGCATGCATCAAGAGAGGAAGATGGAACATCAAAATTTATAGATCCCCAAGATTTACTGGGTTCCTTTTTGTTAGCAGAAAGAGATTGAAGAATCTTAGGATTGCTAACAGGAACATTAGTTTTAGATTTCCTAGGTTTCCTTGAACAAACCAATGTTACAGTAGGTTTAGGTGTATCATTATATAGAGTAATTGGTTTCCTAAGGGGAACTTTAGTAGTTGTGGTAATCCTAGTTAAAGGGCATGCATTTCCTACTATAGTGAAGGTCCGACTAGTAGGTCTCCAGATATATCCAATATTGGTAAACACCTTTCCTGTTGGTTTCTAAACTTTTCTCTTTGAATTTTTCTTAACAAATCTAGATTTAGCATGAGCATTCACATTATTGATAAAATCAAGAACACACAAATCATGGTTATCAGAAAGCATGCAACCATTACACTTAACACATTTAAGTTCATAATTCACATTAAGCTTGGAATGCTGCACATAAGCAGTTCCTTAGCATTGGCTACATTATACTTAAACACATTTATAGGTCAGAATTCGCAATTAAGCTTGGAATGCAGCACATGGAGTAGTCTTTTGGTTCAAAACATGTTCTTTCTTTTTTTCAAACATGATTTAACTTTCTCTAGGTGAGCTTCTACTTTATCTCAGAGGTCTACTTATGGTGGTTGCTGTATCTTAATCTTTCTTTGTGATTGCCTGAAGGACTTGTATCTCGCTAGCACTAATAGACCTTTATGCTTACTTGTATGTGACTAAATACCCAAAACAAACATGCTTTGTGTGGCTAAATATTACAAAAGGTCACACAAATATCAAATTTATGTGGCCATTTGATGATCAATAGTCACAGAAAATAGACATTTCTTCACTTTAAAGACTATATGGTCACACTTATTAACACTTTTGGTCACTTTATGCTTAGTTGTATGTGACTAAATACCCAAAAAACCAATATATTCGTAACAAGGAAATAAAAAGGATTTTACACCCCAGCAAGAATCGAACCCGCGACCTCCCTTATAGAAGTTAAGCAGGTTACCATCTTACCAGAGTAACCTATTCGTTAATGTAATGCATTTCCATTTTAATATAGAAGTTTAAGCTTAATTGTTAGTACAAATCTGGGATTTCATCACACATGCTATTTTTTAAACGGCCACACAGTCAGATATTTATGTGACTATATGTCACACACTTGAACAGTGTGACAAAATGTCATATATGGTCACACTAAACCATAGTAGTATCTGTTTAGATTGGGGGATGATTAATTAGTTATTAACCATATGCTTTGCACTAATTTATACAAAACAACACTAACTTATACAAAACAGGACTAATATACTAACAATATTAACTTACAAATACAATACTAATATTTACTCTAACAGCACTAACTACTTGGAGTAAATTCTTTAAAACTTCAGCAGAAGCAAAATCTTCAACTAGCATCACTAATCTTTAACTGACATTAGTAACTCTGAATCAATAACAGAAACTAGAAAACCAATATGAAGCCTTTTAAATCCCAATAATCCCCACATAAACTTGATATTTACCTTGTCAATCATCAAGTTTACCTTGTCACACAAAATACAGATGGTTGGTTACTAGTATTGTGGGTGATGCCATTTGTAGATGTGTTACTTGTGCCTTCTTGTATGGATGTGAGCAACAAGAGGGTTACAAGTAGGTCTTTACAAGTGGAAATGTAGCCTTCTACTAGTGATAACAAGCTCTTATCAATGATGATGCCTGCTATGGATGCTGTTATAGGTGACTATATGTGAGGATGGAGCTGCAGGGCAGTCATGTTGTAACACCTTCATAGGGGAAATGTAATCCTTGATATAGTGTTTCTCAATAATGAGGCCTATTTTTGTTATCTTGTCATTTTAGTCTATTCTGGGCTAATATGTCTTTGAAAGCAAAGAATGGGAAATGTAGTTATTGTGGGTGTACTGTGAAGAATTTCTTTTTGTATTCTATTGTTGTATTTGTCTTTCTCAAAAGATCATGGGCATGTCTATAATCTTGACAGTATGTATCTTCATAAGTTGTTTCTAATATATCTTCACAGTTCTCCCAAAAAAAGTACATGATTTTCACCATTACATAAGTCACCATAAAGTTTGATTGCTAAACAAGACACAAACAAAAACTAACATCTAAAACATGTTATAACATGATCAGCTTCCACATGACACATTTCTTTTCCCCTTTGCCTTATCTGCACAAGTTTTTGTTTTCCTGGCTCCCATTTTCTTTTCAATTTCATCCCATGTAGTAACACTTGCTAGTCCCAGCACACATCCTGTGACTGGTACATGGCTATACACGTTTGGATTGTTTTTCTTGCAAACTGGTACATATTTACCTTTAGACATTATAGAGTTAGAGTCATTAATGCAATCCTTGTTTGTGTTTCCCTTATTTGTGGTTTCCATGTTTGTGCTTTCATTGTCTGTGCTTGGAAATTAGTTCCATTCTAGATATTCCTCAATTGTGCCATATCCATAAGCATCTAGCAATCCTTGTGTTGATGGCCCATAAAATACTAGAGCACTTGCTTTTTTTGCTGCCCATCTCCTGTCATCTGAGCTGTCTGAGCTAATGTCAATTATTTCTGCAAAAGAAAATTAAGTATAAGCAGATAATATCCTAACCAAAACACACATTTGTCAATCAAAATAAGCAGATAACACAATATAGAAGATAACATCATTACTTCATTAACCAAATACAAACCATTCTAACATAATAAATTAAGTTACAGGCATATTGTTTTATAGTAGATTAACATCTACTACCATTACATAAGGACCAAAAAACATAACATCATAAAGTAGATTAACATCACTATCCACTTCTAAGCTTCCTCTTCCCTATCTTCTCTTCAGCAAAAGTCAGCAAAAGTCATTGTATCTTCACTCCAAAGGTCTTGCCTTTAATAGCATCCCTGGTTTTAGCATTTGCAAGCCCAAGTACACAATTTGTTATTGGTACAGGGCTTTTGACAATGAGTGTTTTAGTTGATGCTTGTAGCTTAGCCTTAGACCCACATGCTTCTACTTTAGCCTTAGAAGATGCCTCAGATGCTTGTGCTTTAGCCAACATACATGCTTTAGCCTTTTCAATGTCTTTCCAAGAAGGTTTTACATCACTCTCATTACATCCTGATTTTGAACCCCAAAACCTGCCATTGTCCTTGTACTCATCTGACAAATAGTGGTACCATTTGAGCAAACTCTTAGGTGGTTCTGGAGAGTCATAATCTATCTCCTCGGAAGTGCTAATTTGAGAAGTGCTATATGAGTCTGAGTTTGTAGAATATCTTAACACACAAATGGAAGGATTCACATTAGGTTTTAGAAAGGGAAAGAGATGGTTGGATGAATACTTAGAGAGAGAAAGAAAAAAGGATAATATTAGCTTAGTGTAATGTGAGAAATGAACAACCAACACCCTCTCCATGTGTGGAGAGGGTTTATATATGACTTGCAATGGCCGGCCATGGACCCTTAGTGGGCTTATCCATGGGCCTTTGGCCCGGTTAGCTTTCTAACTTAACTTTACAACTTACTACGAGATACGACTAACTATATTGGTAGTGACCGACACTTTTTCGTATTTCTAACAATCTCCCCCTAAGGGAGGTCACTCCAATTTACAAAAATTTGAACTTAGCATACTATGCTTTCACTTCGGTCTTGAGCTCGTAGTCTTTAACTTCAATCATTAACTTG
>BQNB010105045.1:8014-23688 GCA_026074375.1 Tanacetum coccineum
GGGCTTATTTTTAAGCTATTTCTTGGCTTATTTAGGCTTATATGCCACGAAATGATTCCCAAAATCACTAGGAAAGTGATTTTAATTATTTTTGTGTTATGACGTATGTTGTGGACTATTTTTGAGACTTGTGGTAGTAACCAAAGGCGATACATAGCTTATTAGCTTATCTTAAAGCTTAATATACGTATTTTGGAGGGCTTGTTGTGGTCCAGATTATTTTCTACTTATTAGTATATACTTATGTAAGTAAATGGACCTTGATTTTAGACTTGGATCCTATTTTGGACTTATAAATATCTTAATGGACCCTTATTGGGCCTTAAAGCCCAATAAGTGATATTTAGTCGTTATGAGAGTTTTGATGGACTTTTGAAAGTGAAAATGAGTTTATGAAATAATATAGAACGATATTTTGGGAAAAACGTTTAGAAACGTTAAAGATTGAGATTTTTGGAATTTTGTCGAAAAGTGTCGAATTAGTAAAAGTGTTGAAAATAAGGTTTGAAACCTTGGAAAATGTTGTAAGAGCGTATGGGTCATGTCGAAATTTCGTAAAAAGTTTATACTTAGAAATTTTCCTAAAAACATGATTTTTAATTTTTAATAATAAAATATTATTTAATTATTTTATTTATTTAATAAATTCACTAACAGACGAAAAATATAATTTTTCTCGAAACTTCTCGGATATGTTTATTATGAGAAAATGTTTCATTTTCAACCGTGTTATGATTATTTTGGGAGTGACGAAGGTTACCGAATGAACTTGTCGAGATATATTTATAATTATTAATTATAAATATTTATTTATATTACTTATCTATTTTCCTTAAATAGTATAAGTATGTATTACCGAGTAATGAGATTGATATGATTGTGGAGATATGTCGTCAACCATCACACCACTAAATTGTTTTGGGTAATTGTACAGCGCGTCTAAACTCTATGCATCAAACGTGAAGATTGTTATGGAAATGGATGATTGAATTGGGACATTAACTGGACTAGGTCGTGTGCGGGCGTCGTTGCATTTGCTTGTGTGATTGAGATTTGGTTGCTAAAGACTTGCTTGAGGTGAGTTCTCGTAGCCCCACTTTTTACTGTTTTTCCGTTGGGGGAAAATGATACTCAAATGTGTTTTGAAATGTTTTGAATTGATCTGTGTGAAATGTGGTTTTGTTTTTGGGACAAGTTACATGCTTATGACTGCTATGTGAATATTATGTGCAGAATGATTGTTTGGATCGGAGGGGTTCGCCTATCCTTTGTGAGATTATTGGATCGGATGGGTACGCCTACCTAGTATTTGTGTGATTATTAGAGCGGATGGGTACGCCTACCCAGGTTTATGTGTGGTCCTGCCCTAATTTTAGTGCTTCAGCTGGTAGGCCCTTTAGGTGCATAAGTGACATATGGTTATTGATTAGCGGACTGACTGCTACAGTTGTTTGATATATTCACTGTATATAACACTATTGTCCAATGTTGAAGTATTGGATCACTGCTTTTTGGGTTTTAAGGTCAAACCTACGAGCTCACCTACATTATGTTGAAGTTTGCGAGTATTCATTTTAAGTGAAGGGAAAGAGGAATTGTTGGTGATTGACTGAGTAGACTCTAGAGTATTCCCGAGTGGTATTTCGTTTGAGTCTTGCTTGCTGTTTAGTTTTGATTTTGTTTGGATGTTATGAAATAAGTTTGGATTTTGCGTCCCATGTGAGGATTAGATTACATTGTACGAGATTGTGAATTTTAGTTGCGAATTTTGGAACATCATGAGTTCGTTCAATGTGGTGGTCTCTCATAGCACTTGAGTTTATGCAATGTAGTTTTCTCTATTTTGTACCTTGTGTTATGATTGATCATTTTGTTGCATTCCTGAGTTTCTGTCATTGTCGGGGTGTGACAAATTGGTAATCAGAGCCAGTTTATAGAGAACTTGTGGATTAGCCATAGACTATAACCAAGGATCCGGTCGTTTAGTCGATTATATGATCTATCGTGCACGGTGTTCCGCTTTGTGTTACCTTTGTACTGTCTATTGGTTTGGTGCCTTAGTTATGTCAGTCAATATGTAATGGGTGGCTCACATATTGATATTGAAATGAGAACAGGATGCGTATATAAGTAACGGTGAACCAATGTTAATTATTAAAGCGATATCATAACTCACTCAATACGTGTATTGTGGTTCACACTAATCGATGTTGACACCTCGGGTGGTGTTATGGTGATATATCGATATATATAGTAGTTATTCTATATTATATATATATTTTAGTCTCCATCTTACTATACAATTGCCCATGTTCTCCCTCGTATAGATAATGCCGCCAAGGATGAGGACCCGAAGTGTTGTCGGCTTAGTGGCGAATCACTAAGGAGGGGAACGGATTTATTCTTTTTTCAGGTGAACGGTTGTAGTTGGGTGGAAGGGTAGAAGACCTAGGAAGGTAATGATGAGCGTGTTGATGAATTGAATGGTCAAGGAAATGACCAGGGTATGGGAGCTAATGGGGGTGTAGAGGGATTCAATAGGAATGTAGAGAGAGCCAATGGGTGTGCACCCGACTTCTTAACGATTATGTGCCAACAATTGCTAGAAACCTCTACCCACCAGATGTGCTTAGGCTTAGTAACACGAGGAAATGTTGAATAAATTAATAATGGTTAATGTGGTTATTTGAGAACGTTCAGGAAAAACGTGGGGAATGTGAGGTTAGTAAATGGCACCGGTAGGGTGTCATATAAGGAGTTTTAGCTTGTATCCCTAAGGAATATGATGGTAAGGGAGGTGCTGTAGTTCTTACACGTTGGATTGAGAAAATGGAATCTGTGCATGATATGAGTGGTTGTAGATTTGACCAAAAAGTGAAATACACTACTGGTTTTTATTTTCGTTTTTTTTTATGGTAAGGCTTTATCATGTGGAACCTTAGATCTGATGCTAGCTGGGAAGTTGCTGTTAGTATGTCATGAAATAACTTTAAGTTTATGATGATACATCCTAGTCATGAGATGCAAAAGTTAGAATCTAAGTTGTGGAATCACACCATGGTCGGGGCTGGCCATGCTGCGTATACTGATAGGTTTCATGAGTTGGCTAGGTTAGTTCCAAATTTGGTAACTCCTGAGAGAAGGATGATTGAGAGGTATGTATATGGCCTTGCGCTACAAATCCGTGGGATGGTAGCAGTAACGGAGCCAAAGACTATGCAGAAAACAGTGCAGATTTCTGGTGCACTGACTGATGAGGCTGTGAGAAATGGATCAATTAAGAAGGTTGAGAAAAGAGGAAATATGGGGGAACCTAGCAAGGATAGGGGTGGAAGGGATGATAATAAGAGGACTAGGACTGAGAATGTTTTTGCTACCACTGTAAACCCTGTAGGAAGAGAGAATACGGGTACTTAGCCCAAGTGTTCCACCTGCAACTCCTACCCTGTACCCGATGGACCTTGTCACACATGCTTCAACTATAACCGCCCAGGATATTTGGCAAGGGTTTGTAGAGGTGTGCCGAGGAATGTGAATCCAACTGTTAGGGCATGTTATGAGTGTGGAATTACCGACCATGTCATGTCAGCTTGTCCTAGATTGAATAGGGCACGAGGCCTGGAAGAAAATTGTCCAAATCAAGTTGCTTTGCTATAACGGGTCAGGGTCGTAGAAAACCAAGGGAAAACCAGGTAGGGGTAGAGGCATTAATGTTGAGCAAGAGGAAGCCTCGCCCAGGATCCGAACATTGTGACGGGTACGTTTACTTTGAACAATCATTTTGCCACTACCTTATTTGACTCTGGTGCCGACTATAGTTTTGTTTCTACTACTTTTATACCTCTGTTAGGCTTAGAGCCCAGTGACTTAGGTTTCAGATATGAGATTGAGATAGCTAGCGGGCAGCTAGTAGAGATTGATAAAGTTATTAAGGGTTGCAAATAGAAATTCAAAGGTCATGTTTTTTTTCTTGGACATCGATTTTGATTACCTTTAGGACATAGGAGTTTAGACGGTGCGATTATGGTTGGACTGGTTGTCTAACTATAAGTCTGAAATAATTTGTCATGAAAAGGTAGTAAGGATACCACTACCGGATGATAGGTGCTTAGAGTAGTAGGAGAGAGACCGGAGAGAAGCGGATTGTTGATGGGAGTGCTAAGGCTAGTGATATGACAACAGGAAGAGGACTTGTTGTGGGAAGAGATTTTTCTGAGGTATTCCAGATGATCTATCTGGATTACCACCTATTCAGGAAATTGAGTTTCAATTTGAGTTAATCAAGGAGCAACGGCCGGGTAGCAAAGTCATCCTTATCGTTTGGCACACCTTTCAGGAACTTGGAGGAGTTGTCCGGAAACCATCACAAGAATCTCCAAGACAAGGGTTTCATTCGACCAATCTCATCGCCTTGGGGAGCGCCGATATTGTTCGTTAAGAAAAAGGATGGTTCTTTTAGGATGTGCATTGATTATAGAGAATTAAACAGGTTGACTTTAAGAATCGTTATCCGCTTCCTAGAATTGATGATCTATTTGATCAACTGTAAGGGTCGTAGTTTTTCTTAAAGATAGATCTTAGGTCTGGATACCATCAGCTGAGAGTGCATGAGGATGACATACCAAAGACTGCGTTTAGGACTCGTTATAGACATTTTGAGTTCACTGTAATGCCCTTTGGTCTGACTAATGCACCAACAATATTTATGGATTTGATGAATAGAGTTTGTAGGCCGTATCTTGATAAGTTTGTGATAGTGTTTATTGATGATATCTTAATCTACTCTAAGACTCAAGAGGAGCATGTAGAACATTTAAGGTTAGTCTTGGAACATTCTACGTCGCTCAGAAGGAGACATCTTTGTATGCTTTTTTTTCAACACACCCCCCCCCCCCCCCCCCCCCCCCCCCCCCCCCCACCCCCTATAAACAAACCCACAATAACAAACACCCCCCCCCCCCCCCCCCCCCCCCCCCCACCCCCACCCCCCCCCACCCCCCCCCCCCCCCCACCCACCCCCCCCCCCCCCCCCCCCCCCCCCCCCCCCCCCCCCCCCACCCCCCCCCCCCCCCCCCCCCCCCTCAAACAAAAACACCTCACCCCCCCCATTCCCACCATATCTGTGCTAAGAAAAGTGCAGTTTCTTGGGCATGTGATAAATGGTAATGGAATTCATGTGGACCCTAGTAAGATTGAAGCTGTTAAGAATTGGAAAGCCCCTAGAACTCCGACTGAGGTTCGTTCGTTCTTAGGATTGGTTGGGTATTACCGTAGGTTCATTGAGAACTTTTCTAAGATAGCTAAGTCTCTTACTATCTTGACTCAGAAAAGTAAGACTTTTGATTGGGGTGAGGAACAAGAATTGGCATTTCAGACCTTGAAGGATAAGTTGTGTAATGCGCCTGTTCTAGCTCTCCCCGATGGACCAGAAGATTTTGTGGTATATTGTGATGCGTCCGGGATAGGACTAGGCTGTGTGTTAATGCAAAGAGGTAAGGTGATAGCCTATGCGTCTAGGCAGTTGAAAATTCATGAGGAGAATTATACTACCCATGATTTAGAGTTGGGTGCGGTCGTGTTTGCACTTAAGATCTGGAGACCATTAATCTGTATGGACATAAGAGTGTCATCTATACGGATCATAAGAGTCTTTAGCATATCTTTAGTCAGAAAGAGTTGAATATGCGACAACGTCGCTGGATAGAGTTGTTTAGTGATTATGACTGTGAAATTCGCTACCATCCTGGTAAGGCGAATGTGGTGGCTGATGCCCTAAGTAGGAAGGAAAGAGTAAAGCCTAAGAGAGTTAGAGCTATGAATATGATCCTTCAGTCGAGTATCAAGGATAGGATACTGGCGGCTCAGAAGGAGGTTGTAGATGAATTTGCAATATTACAGAAAGGTTTAGATGAGATGATAAAACATAGAAGTGATGGAACTTTGTACTACCTGGATCAAATATGGGTACCTTTGAAGGTTAAGGTGCGAACCTTGATCGATGAAGCCCATAAGTTGAAGTACTATGTACACCCAGGAGCTGATTAGATGTACTATGATTTGAGAGATAGGTATTGGTGGCCTGGAATGAAAAAGGATATAGCTGAGTATGTTAGTAAATGTTTGACTTGTTTGAAGGTTAAGGCTGAGCATCAAAGGCCATCTGGCTTGCTCCAGCAACCTAAGATTCCTGTATGGAAATGGGAAGGGATAGCTATGGATTTTGTGACTAAGTTGCCTAGGACTAGTAGTGGGCTTGACACAATTTGGATCATTGTGGACCGATTGACTAAGTCTGCTCATTTTCTACCTATGCATGAGGATTATAAGATGGAAAGGTTGGCTAGATTGTATTTGAATGAGATAGTTGCTAGACATGTTGTTCCGATCTCGATTATATCGGATCGTGATAGTCGTTTCACATCAAGGTTTTGGCAGTCAATGCAAGAGGCATTAGGAACTCGTTTAGACATGAGTACGGCTTATCACCCTCAGACCGATGGTCAGAGTGAGCATACTATTCAGACTTTGGAAGACATGCTTAGAGCGTACGTCCTAGACTTCAGAGGGAGCTGTGATGTTCATCTTCCGTTGGTTGAGTTTTCATATAACAATAGTTATCATTCTAGTGTGAGATGTGCTCCGTTTGAGGCATTGTATGGTAGAAAGTGTCGTTCACCAGTTATGTGGGCTGAGGTTGGAGAAGGTCAGTTGATAGAACCTGAGTTAGTGCAAGAGACTACTCAGAAGAACCCACAAATTAAGGATAGACTTAAGGCTACGCGTGATCGTCAGAAAAGTTATGCTGATAAGAGGAGGAAGCCTCTAGAGTTTAGTGTAGGTGACTATGTCTTGCTCAAAGTGTCGCCTTGGAAAGGTGTGGTACGCTTTGGGAAGAAAGGGAAGTTAGCACCTAGGTTTGTTAGACCGTTTGAGATTATTGAGAAAGTAGGCCCTATGGCCTATCGATTAGATTTGCCCGAGGAATTGAATGGTGTTCAAGACACGTTTCACGTGTCAAACCTTAATAAGTGCTTGGCTAATCCAACACTACAAGTGCCTCTAGATAAGATTCGAGTTGATGCTAAGATGAATTTTGTAGATGAGCCTGTGGAAATTTTGGAAAGAGAGTTTAAGAAGTTGAAGCGTAGTAGAATTGCCATCGTCAAGGATCGATGAAATTCAAAACGTGGTCCTGAATTCACGTGGGAACGTGAAGATCAGATGAGATTGAAGTACCCCACATTTGTTTAGTGATATTAGTGGATGAATTTTAGGGTCAAAATTCTTTTAAAGTGGGTACAATGTAACCTTTGCCCTTTTTGTGTTCTGAATATTTCGTTAATAGTCCTTTGACTATTTAACTTCTGTCTATTTGTACCGTGTTGACGGTGGTGATTTTATGAGATATGTGATGAATTGTGGTTTATTATGAATAATAGTCCTCCTTGAAGGTTATTATTGGGTTATTTGTATTCCGGGTGGTTTGACCCGTGAATATTAAGAAATACCGAAAAACAAGTCCGACACGCCCGTTAATGTCCAAATTGAGTTTTGAAGGATTTAAAGTGTAAATATGGCAAGTAAATACTCTAAGTTAATGGAAAAGTATTTTTAAGGTGAATAAAAATGCTTTTTAACTTTGGGGTAAATTTTACGATTGAGTTTTACGAGCTTTTAAGTGATTTCGACACGAAAAGAAGACCCGATACCCACTTAGGATGCCATGGCCGGTCATAAGAAGCCTTGGGGACAAGAAGGCTTAAATTTAGCAAGTATGTCTCAAGGTGGTACATTATAAACCATTTACTAGAAACCTTCCACTCATTTTCCATTCATTTAAAAAAATAAACACACACTTGTGTGTGTGTGTTTTGGTCGTCCGCCCCTATACCACCACAAACCACCATATTTTTCCAACTTTGATCAAGAAAACATGACGACATAAATATTTGGGGTTGATTCTAGTGTTTGGTTATTCATTTAAACAACGTTTGGGTTGTCCGGTTCGTGTCAAAATCCACAAATTTGAAGATTTTCTTGTAAGTTTTCAAATTTAAATTTCGTTTGTCCTTTTGGGTTTATTTTGATGCATAGATGTTAGTTGTACAAGTTGATCGTTATGAAAATCGATTTTTGAAAGCGAAATGAATAAAAAGGTGTTATTGGTTGCTTGTATAGCTTATTCGGGCTCAATTTTAAGCTATTTCTTGGCTTATTTAGGATTAAAGGCCACGTGTAAATTCCCAAAGTCACTAAGAAAGTGATTTTGATTATTTTTGTGTTATGGCATATGTTGTGGACTATTTTTGAGGCTTATGGTAGTAACCAAAAGCGATACGTAGCTTTATAGCTTATTTTCAAGCTTAATATACGTATTTTACAGTTTATGGACTCACGGCCCAATAAGTCTATTTGAGCCGCGGCTTAATGGGAGGGTTTATTCTGGTCCAGATTATTTTGACATATAAGTATATACTTATATATGTAAATGGGCCTTGGTTTTGGGCTTGGATTATAATTAAAAATTTTTGTGTAGAAGAAATCGTGACAATGTATCGTACCACGCCCGAGGGGCTTGATTTAAACCGTACAAAGCCTTCTTCATACGATAAACATGTGTCGGATGATCTGGATCAACGAATCCCTCTGGTTGACTGACATAGACTTCTTCCTTCAACTCACCATTAAGGAATGCTATCTTGACATCCAACTAATAGATGGTTATGTTTTTACTGGCGGCATTGGCGATAAAGATTCGAATAGCCTCGATACGTGCAACCGGTGCAAAGGATTCCTCAAAGTCAATTCCCTCCTCTTATCGATATCCCTTGGCTACTAACCAAGCCTTGTTTTTTAGAACATCACCGTACTCATCAAGTTTAACTTTGTAGATCCACTTGAGAGCAATAATCATGACACAGTCTGGTTGAGGTACTAATTCCCATACTTAAAGTCGATCAAATTCGTGAATCTCATCTTGCATGGCTTGAAACCAACAATCTTCAGTTATTGTAGATTTGAAGTTCTTTGGTTTGACTTTTGACAGGACAGAGTTATACAAGCACCACAAGGCATCAGTTGCTAGTTGTTTTCTGGTGGATACCAATCCAGAGGGATTGCCAATTATATTAACCAGCAGGTGATCTTTGCTCCATTTCCTGAGATGATGAAGTATTTGAGAGACATAAGGAGATTCGGTTGAACTAAGATCCCCGGATGATGATCTTTGCAATGTTTATGAAGGGATCATTGTCAGTAGGAGCAAAAGGATTGTCTTCCATGAGAATAGATTCAGCTGCAACGCCATGATGTAAGCTTAGAGATTGTAATGCCGAAGATGACATTGAATGACTTGGAGAAGGTGCATCTTGATCAATGGTAGTAGATGAAGGTGTACCGGTTGAGTTGACTAGAACTTGAGCTGCTAGAGCAGGAGAAATAGGTCTTTCAACACGAGGAGGTTCCAGGTATTCATCGAACATTGGTTGAAATAAAATCTCCAGATCTTTATTTGTGAGGGGTACATAAGGAGCTGCAGGAACTGGATTTAGTACGAGCCCTGAACTTATCTGTCCAGGCGTTAGAAAAGTAGGAGCGGGTCCTGTACTGAGTTGCACAGGAGCCATATGCTTAGTCAGCTCATCGAATTGCACGTGAATAGTTTCCATAATACGTCGGGTTCTTTTGTTGTAGATTCTATACCCTTTCCAACTAGGAGCATAACCAACGAATATTCCAATATCAACTATTGGTTGTAATTTTCCAAGATCTTCGCTGTCATTTGTAGGGTAACAAAGAGCACCAAAGACTCTGAAAAAAGTAAGATCAGGCTTCTTGTCATGCACAAGCTCATATGGTGTTTTGCAGTGACGAGTGTGAATAAGGGATCGATTTTGAGTGTAACACGCAGTAGCCATAACTTCTTCCCATAGAAATATCGGGGCCTTGGAAAATATTAGCATGGTCCTAGCAGCCTTAACAAGAGTACGGTTTCGTCTTTCAACAACGTCGTTCTGTTGTGGAGTCCTCAGAACTGTCTTTTGGTGAAAAATGACGACACGTGCATAATAATCAGTCAGATCTTTATTGATAAATTCTGTACCATTATCGGTACGAATGTTTCTAATAGTTTTGTTGAGACCGACTTGTATTTACTTCAGAAATTTTATGACAACCTCTGGGGTCTCATCTTTCGATCTCAAAAACTTAACCCAAGTAAACCTCGAATAATCATCAACAATGACTAAGATGTATTTCTTCCCATTAATTGTTTGCACTCGCATTGGTCCACAAAGATCCATATGAAGGGTATTGAGAACTTCCAAGTTGGTGTTTTCAGTTTTGGGTTGGTGAGAGTACTTTTTGCTCTTTCCAAATTGACATGCGGAGCAAAGATGATCTTTTTCAAATTTCAATCTAGGTAAGCCTCTGACTAAGTCCTTTCTTGCAAGGTCATTGATGGTACCGAAGTTCAAGTGGTTTAAACGACGATACCATAACCATGATTTATTCTTGGAGGCTTTAGACAACATGCAAATTGGGGAGGACTTTATCATGTCTTCAATCGAGATAGTGTACAAATTAGAACCACGAGAACCTTTGATTAATTTAACACCATCTGTGTCCCGAACGTAACAAGAATGCTTCCTGAATGCAACTTCCAGATCCGAGTCACAAAATTGTCCGACAGAAAATAGATTGTGTCCTAGTCCTTCCACATAGTATACCCTAGAGATCACACTTTCACCAATAACATAGTCTCCATAACCCATGATAGCACCAAAGTGGTCATTCCTGAACCTAACCGTCCCGATGAACTTTTTCACAAAATTCCTGAGCCGCGAGCGATCCCCCGTCATATGTTTTGAACAACCTGAGTCCAAATACCAAAAGATGATCTGTATGACCTGCATTTGAAAACAGATGAAGATGGGGAGTTTGAAAAAGTGGATCCCCAATTTTGGTTGGGTTCTTGTTGGTTAACATAAGCAATGGCTTGATTCTCAGGTAAAGTGGGAAGGCTAGTGGGAACTGCTTGAGACTGTTAATTTTTACGTTGATATATAGGTAGTGCATACTATTGATAACCTTCTACGGTAAGTATTTTGCCTGTTCGTTTACAGGACTTGCTTGACTTGCATTAGGTTTCCAAAACTTGATTAACTTTCGCACAAAATTTTTAACAAAGGGGGATGGAGTCTCCAGGAGTGCAAATAAGTAACAAATCCATATCATGATTTGTAGGAAAATTTAAGCATTTGTTCACTATCTTCGCTAGCATAGTTTAGTGTGGAATATCGTCGCGCCTCGCATTTCCGCCTTGGCGGGGTATGACAAACATAACCTGAAGCAAACTCGATCCATGCTAAGGAGCGAACATCTTTGTACATTGAACCTGCACAAAGGAAGAAAGAACATTGAAGCATAGACTACCAATTATAGGCAGTAAGCGGATAAGGGCTGAATTATCAGCATGCTATCATGGGCAAAACAAAAAACTCTAATTAACTAAGCAACATGCGCTAATAAATATAACCTATATCCTGAAATGTTGACTGGGATGCCTGTACAAAATTGGAGACTAAAAGAAGTGGCTTCTCTCCCACCTTGTGATTTCTAGCCTGTAAAGCCGCAAATTAAACAATTTAAACAACCATTTGTCACAGAAAGACATTACACTACTTTGTAAATTATAAACCTTCAAAGTACACCAAAATGACGCGGAAGATAAAAATGAACGGCACTGCCATTTATATTTCACCATGAATTACTCATACACATATTCTGTTTTCATCAGCACTTAATCTTTAAACTATTAATAGTTTAGTGTTGGCTTTATCGAAACATGTCAGGTAACATTAATGTGTTGTTTCGCTTAAGATAAGGTGCACATCTGATGCACGGGCTCGTTTTATTTTCATGAAGTCTTAATAACGACAATGCTAGAAGTACTAAACAATTTTAGAATAAAGCATGTCAATTTAGTACATGGTTGACCGAACATTTTTTGCTATAACTAAAAAAGTGCCATTAAAGCATGTCAATTTAGTAATCTGTTACAAACTGCAACTACTTTATATCTGTAAACGACCTCTGATACACTATATTTTTTATTTTTATGCTATGTTCGCATAGTGGCAGTTTAAAAGAAAGGCATATCCCAAACGCAAACAAAGCCAGCGTATTTATCTATGTTATAAATCACACGACCAAGCTATAATATCAATTACACAAATAAAGTATGCACCTTAACTTTCACACTCATTTAGCTACAGTAGTGTTTGGCTAAGATCAAGAAAAGCATAAAAAGTCTGGTAGATACCTGTACGTGAAAGCAAGTCACCACAAACAGAGCAATTTGTACACACATAGTGAGAGCTTCTAAAAATGACAATTAGTGAAAAAATATATTTTAGTCAATAAACAAACAGTAAATCGAACATACCTTTCCAATGTACAGCGGCTGGGGTACTAATTCGTAAACCAACATAGGGCGTGGAAGTCGTCAAATGAGTTAATCTTGTAGAAAGCAACAATCGCTAAATTAGTTAAACAAAGAAGATGAGCTACTGAAAAAGGCAAGACGAAAAGTATCATCACCTTCGGAGGTAGAGCTCGCACCATATACTAAAAGATAATAGGAAAAGACCTGTTGCAGATAATGATTTTATTAAACTCATAATCTTCATCCCATCTACATATACCACACAACTGTCAAATACTACAATAAGTTAATATAACAGAGAGATTAAAGCATAAAAAATTAATAGCTACAAACCTTTTTGATAGCAGCAACCAAACACCTTTAGATCGCAGCAACCGAACACCCCTTAATATAGATTTGCGATTTACAGTAAATACAACCATTGCTAGAATAAATATTACACACTACAGTAGAAGTGAAACAATAGCAGAAGGTCCCATCTGCCCCATTTTAAGAATATTTCTGCTAGGATGTTTTGTAAACGTACAGAAATAAAAGATCGTTCTGAAACCGTTTTATTTCATTTGAAAAAGTTTTGTAGACGCCCAGTTTGAGATAAAAAAAACGTTTGGTTTAAAAAAAATTGATTAAACGTTTTAAATAAGTGTTTTTGCTTTTCAAAGTTTTGGTTTTAAACGTTGTGATAACCGTTTGGATTAAGACGTTTTGGGTTTAAAGGTTTTGTGGAAACGTTTTAAGTAAACGTTTGATCTTAAAAATGTTTTGCATTTTGAAAACGTGTTCGCAAGCATCAGCGAACGCACGAAAGCAGTGGAAGATGAGGCTCAGATATGCAAATGTAGGAACGGGACCAAACACACGCCATGGCTGCAACCATACCACGGGTATGGTTACCCCGCCAAGATACGTGCGTCCGTAAATAACGATCCGAACAAACATAAATGCAGAAAAATATCATCATCGCCCGTTATTTAATCCATATTTAGACGTTCACGGTGATATATCTTCCACCGAAAAAATAGACAGTGGCGTATGATAAATGGCAAACCACAAACAACCATAACTTTGAAATTCACCCACAAAATAAGTGGTTCTCAACAAACCAAGCATCATCGAACTAAGCGCAAGCCAAACGCATTATATAAAAAGAACGATTAGCGGGCATTAAAGGGTATGCGACCCGCCATGGCTGCAAGCACAACGTCGTGCTGCTCCGCCAAGATACGGGTCGATTTTACCCACCACGATCCAGCAACCTATCGTAGTCACATAATAATAAACACACAAACACAATAGCCTTCACCGCCCACAATGGACTAATGAAGTTAGAAAACATTATATAATCACACAGAGCAAAGCAAGCATCAACAAAGGGTATCCGACCCACCATGGCTGCGAACACCGCGCCTTTGGTGTTGCCCCGCCAAGGTACGGGTGACTTTCACTTTAACAAATGGATAATGTAATAGTATCATCATCGATTGTAAGTTGCAAACATAATAAGCTGCCATGATATGACCAAAGCAAGCATAAGCAAATGCAACCAACCATATGAGCGAAACATCAACAGACCAATCATCATAACATACATAAACCAATTAAGTTAACCCTGAGAATCATCAACTCAAGCCATAACCATTTTAATCACAAATAAAGCTAACCAACATTTTTTTAAACCACAAAATTATAAACCAATTCACGGAACCCTGAAAATCAACCGACACAGAATCACAACCCCAAAAATTATCAACTCAATTTTAAAAGCAATTTAATCACAAAGAAAATTAAATAATTCTTCTTAGAAACAACCAAAACCATAAACCCTAAAACTGGAAAACATATACCTTCTTTAGAAACATCAAAAATAGTCACTAAACACGAAAAACACCATCATCAAAGAAACCCACAAAAGCAAATAGCTGCTTAAAGCAACCGCTAATTGCATGTTTCAATTTTAGAGAGAGATCAAAGAGAGATAAAGAGGTGGGAGAGATCTGGTTTTAGAGAGAGAGAGAGAGAGACCGAGTGATATACACGTGTCAGAGAGAGAAGACCGAGCAAGATCATAACGTGTCTGATATAATAAGTGTGAAAATTAATGCTGAAGCGAGAGAGAAGAAGTGGGTCGGGGGGTTGTTTAATAAATTCATTAATGGCACCTCGGGGGTACGATCTCACTCTTTAATATATATGTATAATAGTTACTTGTTTCGTTTCATAGTGTTTATATATAGTAATTATGATGTATGTGTGGAGCCATACAACTTTGCAAAAGCGCATAGATCTTATGTTATAATGTGGTTCAGTAATATAAAAACTATGCTTAAAAAGAGCAAAGGCTCGATGATATTAATTCAAATGTGATATACTGAGATATGCCTCTTAAGGAAAAAGGAGATTAGTTCTTGGTAAACATTTGTTAAAAAATGCAGAAAAAAGTAATGAAACTTGTGTTGTTCGGATGTAGTTTTTCCATGTAGTGTAAATTCACTTAATAAGGAGTTAAATTTGTTTACATAATTTATTTGATACATAAAAAGATTGCTCATATATTTTAGGGTTAAAATCATTAATTACCAACGTACTTTCAAAAATTTCCACATATTACTAAGATAGTAATTTTAATATCATTCTTACCTTCTTGATTTTTAAATTTGTTCAAAAGTTAGAAACATCCTAAAAGGTGACATGTGATAACCGGTTAAAAATAAAAATGACCTACACGTCATACATTTATCAGGTCATTTTCTTTTAACTTTTTTTATATCCACCTCACCCCACTTCACATCTCCACCTCACCCCCACCTAAAAACACAGATCCAACTACTTCATTTTATCAAAAACCAAATCATACCATATCCACCTTATCACTCAAATAGATAAACAAAATGCAGCCATCTAGTGAAACATTACTTCCATTTCATCAATCATCTAAAGTCACTCAAACGCATATCATTTCTTGAGCAAAAACCCCACGACTCAAATCACATACGAGACAACATAAACAAACAGACCCTGTGTATTTGACATTTATGGCTTCAAGATCCTTTCAAGGTTCTCAGGTAGGTTTGTTATTTTTTTGTGTGTTTTAATCGAACGAAACAAATATGGTATATAACATATTTGTTATAGTATTATATTTATTTTCAGATATGAAAAGAGAAGGCTTTGTTCTTGTATAGATCTATGATGAGTATCCTTTTTGTGTTTGATCTTATAAGGTCATGAC
>BQNB010105046.1:0-15326 GCA_026074375.1 Tanacetum coccineum
TTAATTCATAAAAAAAATTTAAAAAGTCAAAAAAAATATAATTTTTTTTTAAATTTTCTTTTGCCATTTAGGACTTTTAAAAATTAAATTTGCATTCGTAGGGTTAAAATTTGAAAATTTAGGTTTTTAAAGAACGGGATTTGAATCCCGTTATCGTTTTTAGTGTTTTAGCCTTATTTGCTTTCGTTTTTTAGCTTGCCTTACTTGTTTTTGCATTTTATTTGTAGAAATAGGAAACCAAACCCAATTTGTGATATTCAAGCATAAATTCTCAAACGATACTCGATTTTCAAATTCGCACCTCGTCGGGACACGACCCGGGAAGGTTTTTAGGGATTTTACTTTGGGTAAAAGTAATTATCCTTTTAAAAAGCCTCTTGGAATTCTTATTATTGATATTTTTGAGATAATTCTTATTATTATATATTTATATTTGTTATATATATATATATATTTATATATACTAAAGGAGTTGTTTTAAAGTGAATCAACCCTCATATCCCATCAATGCAAGGTTTTGAAAAATAGCTTCATTTGTTAGGCAAGCAGTACCAACAGCATAATTAAGGAGGAGAGAACTTCTTATGGATGCTTATGTTACTACTACTGCCTTGCTATCAACAGTAGCGTGAATTTGCTTCTCATTATTGACTGTTTGGGAACTTGCAGTATTCCAAAACTATTCAATATAAGAAATATAGATAGTAGGACTTACAGTGAGAGCATGATGTATCGAACTTGATGTAAGAAAGTCCAATATCTCATGAAATTCTAAATTTCCTCCTGTTTTCTCTAAACATGCGACTATATTGTGTTGATCGACAAATTCCAAATCAGTCATAGATGTGTTGAAAAGGTTGAGTAAGGTGTGGGATACGTTCTATTATGAGAATTTGAGGGTTTGGAAGAGTTAATTGAGATATTATAAAGATGTGCTTTAGGGTTTGAGATGACCGACTGAATAAACTTGAGTCTTTATCTTAAAGAAAAAGTATTATAGAAGAAAAGATCAAGAATTTTCAAGTCATAGACCCCTATAAGCAAGTTGTTGGCGGAAATATCTCAACGGTTATAATTAATTAATGAAAATCTGTTATGCTCACCAACAGTAGTAACGGTAACAAGCAGCACAAACTTTTGCCTGGCAGCACTAACTTTATGCCTGGCAGCACCAACGTTGCCTGGCAGCACCAACTTTGCCTGGCAGTACTAACTTGTTAGTTTCCATTTAGTACCCTCAAATCCAATCCAAACTGCATCTTTGACCCAATCCAAGCATCAACACCATTGTTAAACACTTTTGAGCAGCACCAACCAAGCCGGGCAGTACTAAGTTTTGGCCTGGCAGTATTAATCAAACTGGCAGCACTAACTAACTCAGCACCATATGTAGCCCTCAGAAATGAATATAATGAGCCCCAAATCATCATCATATCATCTAAAGTCCATCTTCTAACTAAAATCATTTCACAAACTATACAACAAAGTAACCTGCTAACTTGCCTCCCCTGAACTAATGCAGCTATAGATTGATCATTCCAATGTTAACAATTAAGAAATTGAACCTGCTAACATCAAAAGCTTTAGTTAAAAGATCAGCCACATTGTCATCAGTGTGAATCTTCAGCACCTGGATAAGCTTCTTCTCATAAGCATCCCTAATGAAGTGGTGCCTAATCTCAATATGCTTTGTTTTGGAGTGAAATACTGGATTCTTTACAATGCATATTGTGCTCTCATTATCAATGTAGATCTTTGTGTTCATAAAATTGAACCCATAGTCTAACATTTGATTTTGAATCCACAATACTTGCCCACAGCAGTTGGCAGCAGCAACATATTCTGCCTCTGTAGTAGAAGTAGCCACAATTGTCTGCTTCTTGCATTGCCATGAAATAAGTCTCCTGCCAAGAAATTGACAACCTCCTGTTGTGGATTTCCTGTCAAGATTTGCTCTAGCATAGTCACTATCTGAGTAGGCTTCCAGGTCAAATGATGACACCCTAGGATACCAAAGGCCCAGTTTGGGTTTGCCCTTGAGGTACCTAAAGATTCTCTTCACAGCATTAAGATGGGAGGTCTTTGGAGTTACCTAAAACCTAGAACAAGCACAAACTGCAAACATAATATCAGGCCTAGAAGCAGTCAAGTATATTAAAGAGCCAATCATGGATCTATAAAGATGTACATCCACATCAGCAGCTTCTTCATCCTTGGTCAAAGGCTTCTGGGTCTTAATTGGAGTACTAGCAGTCTTCACACTATCAAAATCAAACTACTTCAGGGTCTCTGCAACATACTTATCCTGACTTATGAAAATACCATCTTCTTTCTGTTTGACTTGTAATCCAAGAAAGAAGGTGAAATCTCCCATAGAACTCATATGAAATCTACTCTTCAATAATGCCTCAAATTCATCACACCAGGACCTCTTTGTAGAACCAAAAATAATATCATCCACATAAACCTGCACTAACATGATATCATTCTTGTCCTTCTTGATAAAAAGAGTCTTCTCAATGGTTCCTCTTCTGTATCTACTTTTCAAAAAAAAAAGTAGATAAAGTAGCATACCAGGCTCTGGGAGCTTGGTGTAAACCATACAAAGCTTTTACAACCTTGTAGACCTTCTTAGGGAACTTAGGATCTACAAAACCTGGAGGTTGGGACACATACACCTCCTCATCAATTATGCCATACAAGAAGGCACTCTTCACATCTATCTGATAAACTATGAATCCCATATTAGAAGCAAAGGACAAAAAGATCCTAATGGCTTCAATCCTAGCCACAAGAGCAAAAACCTCATCATAGTCTATCCCTTCCTCTTGCCTATATCCCTGAGCAACCAACCTTGCCTTATTTCTAACCACAATACCTCTTTCATCCTTCTTATTCCTGTAGACCCATTTAGTCCTAATTGCCTTCTTCCCATAAGGCAAATATACAAGAATCCATACCTTCTGAATCTTGAATTGCAATAGTTCTTCCTGTATAGCATCAACCCAACTTTCATCTTCAAGGGCTTCAGATATCTTTAAGGGCTTCAGATATCTTCTTGGGTTCAATTTGAGATAGGAAACAAGCAAACAAGTCGTGCTGGAAATCCTTGTGATTATTTCTTCTCTGCTTTTGAATATAACTTACAAAAGCACGAGCTCTAGAACTTTTGTTCACTTTGCTCCTTGTTTGAACTGCTAATTTTGGATCTCCAAGCATTTGAGTTGTAGGATGAATATAGTGTATCCTTGAAGTGGGAATAGGACTAACATTCACAGTGGTTTCTAAATTAGTAAAGTCAGCCACTGCACCCTCATTATCATAAGATGCATTGGTAAAAATACCATCATTTGGATTGTCATAAATATCCTCAAGAGCAGGTATTTGAGAATCATCTTGGTCAACATAGTAGGTTAGATCAGGGAAAGATGGTCCACCAGAAGAATTGGCAGTACTAACTAGTGTGCGAACAATATTAACTGTGTTAGTACTGGTAGCTCTAGCAGCTCCTGCTCTTGTCTTTTAAGCCTTTCAAGCTCTTCCAAAAAGGCTTGATCCCCCTAATCTATTGGCTCCTCATTTGTCTTTAAACTAGTATCCTTATTAGGCTTTTCACCTTCATTCTTTGCTTCTGAGCTCTTGACTGTTGAAGGAAAGATTGTAGAAAGATCAACCATACAGCCTTTCCATATAAAAAAAAACCAATATTACCATTTATAAAACTTGTTACTCCTTAGCTTTAGCGGTGGAGAGGTTGTATCTTCCAAGCTTTATGATAGAATACTCAGTCACGACCGAGGCAATTTGATAAATATTACCATTTAACCACATAGATTAGTTGAGTGATTTGAATTTTTTCATCTTCCTATTCGTGAGTGATTGGTTGTGTACTTGTAAATAGATCAAAATAAGTGCTTTAACAGAAAATACCTAGGGATACATTATTTAAATAAACTACTAAATGTCTACTTGATGACAAGTATGATCAAGTGGGGGATATTTGATGACATCATAATAATGTCTATTATTATAGCATCATATTTATCCCATGTTATTACCCATTTTGTATAGTAATTGCAAAAGAATAGTTACTTAATCGTTTAATTTGAGAATTGCAGCTAATTATTGAGTAAATTGTGGTAAAGTTAGCAAAAGGCGCGCATTCTTAGCTTAAATAAAGATATTTTAAAGATTAATGATTCTGAAGACCAATACGCCGTATCCATCATGGAAGATACGGCGTATCCGTGCCTGCACTCACCAAAGACCACAGAGGAAAAAGCTCAATACGCCGTATCCAAAGAGACTTAATACGCCGTATTCAAGAAATAGTATGTGAATATTCTGGAAGATATCAAGCGTGGTCCCTACTCTAAGAAATCCCCAATATACCGTATCCAATACTTGGATACGCCGTATCGAACCGACTTCCAGACCTTATAAATAGAAAACTCAAAAACGAGTTTGGTGTGCTAAATCCTATTCTCGATACCTAAACCCACGTTAAAATTCAATTTGTTTAGAGAAGAAAAAGTGCAGAAAGTCCCTCGAGCACTGTTATCAATTCCATAGTAGAACAACGTTGATTCCGTAAATTTAGTAAGACATACAGTTTTGGTATCAATCGATTAACTCGGTTAGTTTACCTTGGCTAAATAATTTTTTATTTTATTATTATGGACGTTTGAAGTCAAATGTAGGTTTCAAATGTTCAACAACTTAGTGCTGCTACTTATACAAGTTACTACTGCCAGTTCTACTTAGTGCTGCTGATGAAGAATGCTATAGATTCAAGAAAATAGACTAAGTAGTTAGTACTGTTAGTTATAAATAGTTAGTACTGCCAGTACATTGTTAGTACTGCCAGTATAGTTAGTGCTGTTAGTAGTAAGTTAGTACTGCTAGCATATAATAGTTAGTACTGTTAAGGAAAATGCATAGAGTATATAGGAATTAGATATGCATTAACTCTCACAGTTTTGTAACCCATTAGGGTTTTCCTTGGAGTAAAAAAGGAAACCCTATGACCAGTAGTTAGAAATACAGACTATTAAATACAGTTTCACAAATATAATCGTTAGTAAATCTGTAAACCATGCAGGTTAATAGTAATCCAAGTTATAGATTATTATTGTTCTTCCTTAGCAATAATAAGTAGTTTCCACATAGCTAATATTGTTTCATAGTCATTGTTTTTCACTTCAATTTAGTTTAGACTAACCAGATTGGCTACCACCCTTAACAGGCTAGAAAGATCTATTAAGTCTGGGATCTACAAGTGGTATCAGAGCTTGTAGAGAAACTCTGAGTAAGAAGAACCAAAACACATCAGTTATAAACCTTTACCTTTTAGATCTATTCAATGGCAGGATCAGATGATGAAAATCCACCACCACCACCACCACAAACACCAACAACAAGCCCCTCACACTGTGTCAACCATTAATCCTTATCCTGAGAAAGGAGATGTAAGACATTTGGGCCATGGAAGAATGAACAATAACTTGAGCCATACAGACTATCCTATAATGGTAAGTCATACAACAAGGAAATTGTTCCTGTAAGTGTCTCAATAGATACAAATAGAGTAGATAAAGGATCTGCCACCTAGAACTGCTGAAGAAATTTTTAGCTAAGAAAGAGAAAGAAAAAAGCAAGGACCAACCTTCTTATGGCTTTAACCAGAAGACCTTAGCAAAAATTCACAAGATGACTGATGCTAAAAGAGATGTGGGATGCTATCAAATCCAGATTTGGTGGCAATGATGAATCAAAGAAGATGCAGAAATATGATTTAAAAAGCAACGTTTTGAATGGATTATCTGTATCCAACTCAAAGGACAGCACAAAGTGTTATACAGGGTTTCAAGCTTCTGAGTCAACTTGTGATTCATGGTGTAGGTGTCTCCACTGAAGATGTCAATCAGAAGTTCCTTAGGTCTTTACCTTCTTCCTGGTCCTAAGTATCCTTAGTCATGAGGACCAAGCCAGGTGTGGACAGTCTTAGTTTTGATGATCTCTATAACAATCTTAGAGTCTTTGAGTCTGATTGGTATAAAGGATCTACGGGATCATCTTCTATCTCACAGAATGTCGCCTTTGTTTCTTCTGAAAGCACTAGCAGTACTAATGATGTTAGTACTGCTTATGGTGTTTCTACTTCTTCTGGATACAGCTCACAAAGGGAAAACTCTTAATCATACATTGATGAACTCATGTACTCTTTCTTTGTTAATCAATCCAGTGGTCCACATTTGGATCATGAGGATCTTAGCACTTGATGAGTTTGATTTAGAATAGATGGACTTGAAATGGAAAGTACCATGATTTCAAACAGATTGAAGAAGTTTAATAATAATACAATAGAAGGCAGCAGTTTTGATGTCCAACAGATGAACCAGTTGGTTTTGACAAAACCAAAGTTGAGTGCTTCAATTTCCATAAAACAAGGCACTTTACTAGAGAGTGCAGATCAAATGGAAATCAAGAAAGCAGAAGGAGAGATGTAGGGAACACTGGATATAAAGCACAAGGCAATGGGAGGTGACTTGTAAAACAAGAGGAACCTAAAGCTTTGGTAACTCTTGATGGGGAAGGAGTTTACTGATGGTCTGCAGAGTGAATGATCAAAAGAGAAATTTGCTTTGATGGCTTTACATCAATTAAGCACAGACACTGAGGTAAAATCTGTTACAAAAGAATGTGTGTAAATCATATGCGAAACTTAAAAAATTAAATGAGAAAAAACGAGAACAACTTGGTGATGCTGTATAGAAATTCAAGCCTATACTCAAGCTTTAAAAAAGGTAGAAGCTCAATTAGTTGCTCATCAGAAAAATCAACTTTGGTATGAGGAAAAGATTAGATTTATGAAAATTGATTTAGATGATAAAACTGATGTGCTTACATATCATAAGAAACTATTAGCAGAAGCTGTAAAAGAAAAAGAAGAATTAAAAACCACACTTGAGAATTTTCAAAGTTCTTCTAAAAGCCTTAGTAAATTGCTAAATAGTCAGATGAGTACTAGGGACAAATCTGGGCTTGGGTATGGAAATCAAATACATGAATGTGTCATAAGTTAAGAAAAAGAAGTTCTTGAAAGTGTATTTGACAGTAGGTTAAGTGATGTAGAAGATAGTCTTGTGCATGATAGATTTGCAAATTTGAAGGCATCAATGCAGTCCCGCTCCAATGACAGGAAATTACATGCCTCCAGGACCTGATAGAGAAGTAGATGATTCTATGTTCACATATGGTCTAAAAAAGTCTAAAACTAGTGAATCTGATACTCAAACCAGTAATTTTGACTCTTGTGAGTTCAATTCTAGTGTAGAAACACTTGAATCTGTGCCTGAACCAGTTGTAGTTGAACCCAAAGTTGTTAGTCAACCTAAAGTTTGGTCTGATTGCTCCTATCATTTAAGGAGTAGTAGTCAGACAATGATGAATGTCAATGTGATTCAAACTTCAAAAGAACAGGAAATACCTAGTTTTGCTTTTGTTTAATACGTTAAGCATGTAAAAACTCCTATGAAAACTGATAAATGAACAAAACTCATAAAGTCCAATTCCTATATCTGACAAAGAGACTGGAGAAAGGTTTGTAATTTTCAAAAGGTTAGGGTGTTTGGGATATGGGTATACTAAAAATGCAATTTTTGTATGTGGCAATGTTATTAGTCATCTATTGATAATGTGATTTTCAAGATAAAAGAATGCGAAACAGGTGATAATAGAACAAAAAGAAGGGTAAGGTACTGGTCAGGGAAATAGACCAGTGTGGAACAAAGTGCAAAGATTGAATCCACCAAAATAAATGTTTTTCAAAAAAAGAGGTGATAGAAAAAAAAAAAAAAACAAAAGCATACTAACTAAAACAGCATATTTCCCTATTAATCACTGCTAGACAACAATCTCTCTAGTCAATCAGCAACAACTAGTACTGCTAGAAAGTTAATACTGCTATAAGACCCATTGTAATGAAATCGACCATGAAATAATTTTTATAAATCTCATCACCTATAAGAAGGCCATTAGAATAGAACAACAGCACAAAAGCAAATTTTCAAATCAAAAAGTTAATACTGTGAGGTAAAAGCAGTTAGTGTTGTTGGGGACTGGTGTAAAGGAATGATGAGGGAAACTGCTGTTAAGCCCTCAACAGGTTGTAATTGGAGACCCAAAAGAACATACTGAACAAATTCTCCAAAAAACAATGTGGATCAATCTTTTGTAAAAATGTTAATTTTTAAAGGAACCACTAGGCAAGACCCCAATCAGGCAATGACTTGGGTTCCCTAAGAGAAACTAATTTTCTCTTTTATTTGATTCAGGATAATCCACAAAGAGCTTTAAGGAAAAAAGGAATTTGTTTTGATATTGGAGTTCCAGCATCATGACCGAACAACAAAGCCTACCTTGTTGAATATCAAGACTATAATGGTGGCCTGTCTGCTTTGAGTAGTAAATGGTTAACAACTGGTAAAGGTAAAATAAAAACAGGGAAGTTAGATTTTGAGGATGTGTGCTTTGTGAAAGAACTACAACATTTCAATCTCTTTTCTATGTCACAGATGTGTGACAAGAAGAACAAGGTTCTCTTCACAGACACTAAATGTCTTGTGTTGTCTTCTGACTTTAAGTTGCCTAATGAAAATCAAGTATTACTTAGAATCCCTAGACAAAACAATATGTACAGTTTCAACTTAGAGAACATTGTTCCTTCTGGAGGTTTAGCTTGTTTGATTGCAAAGGCCACAGTGATGAAACTAACAAATGCATAGGAGTTGGGTCAAGTTACTTTAAAAACATAAACAAACTTGTGAAGGGAAACCTTGTAAGAGGTTTACCTTTAAAGATTTTTCAAAATGACCACACCTGTGTTGCTTGTCAGAAAGGAAAGCAACACAAGGCCTCCTGTAAGGCCAAAATAGTGAGCTCTATTAGTCAGCCCTTACAGCTTTTGCATATGGACTTATTTGGTCCCACATCTGTAAGGAGCATAAACCATAAGCTATTACTCTGGTATCACAGATGTTTAGCAGGTGTTAGTTGGTATTCTTTTTAAGAACTAAGGATGAAACTAGTGGATATCCCTTAAGGAACTTTAAAAGACAAATAGAGAACTAATTAAATAAAAGGTTAAAAACCCTTATTAAGAAAATTGTATAATGGTACAGAATTCAAGAACATGGACATTATTGAATTATGTAGGTCAAAAGGGATCAAGAGGGAATACAGTAATGCCAGAACTCCACAACAAAATGGAGTTGCTGAGAGAAAGAACATGACCCTTATTGAGGTTGCTAGAACTATCTAGCAATTATTTTTATACCTACACTTTTTGGGCTGAAGCCGTTAGAACTGCTTTGGTTATGACCTTAATAGGGTATTAAGTGACCAAGCCTCAAAATAAAAAAGAAAAAAAAAAAAAAAAAAACAAGGACACCATATGAACTTACAACTGGTAAAATACCAAAACATAAGATATAAAGACCTTTTGGTGCCATGAGACCATCTTGACTACCATTACCATCGGGCAATTGAAGGGAATCTGATGAAGAGGATTTTTAGTTGGGTATTCCTTAAATACAAGCTTTATAGTGAGTCAATTTAGAAGACCATAGAGAGTTTGAATGAAAACCTGCATATAAATTTTTTAAAAATAAACAAATTGTGCAGGTGAAAGGACCAAATTGGCTGTTATCTAGATTATTTAACTTATTCAATGAATTATCAGCCTGTGAGATCAGAGAATCAAGCTAACAAAACTGCAGGTCCAGAAGAAGCTAATCATAGTGCAGGTACACAAGATGATATTGATGTAGGAAATTCTGAAATGGAAGCTGACCCTACTTAAGATTACTTTGTACTGCCAATATGTTCTTCGTATACTTCAACAGTCAAGAGCTCAGAAGCAAAGAATGAAGGTAAAAAGCCTCATCAGGATACTGGTTTAAAGATAAATGAGGAGCCAGTAGATCAGGAGGATCAAGCCTTTTTGGAAGAGCTTGAAAGGCTTAAAAGATAAGAAAAGGAGGGTAATGATGCAGCTGAAGCTCTTTGAAAGGAGTTTGCTCAAGAAGCCGAGGATTTGCTTCTTTAAGCAGGAGCTGCTAGAGCTACCAGTACTAACACAGTTAATCTGTGTCAACGACACCAGTAAGACTGCCAGTTTCTTCTTTGGAGCCATCTTACCCTGATCTAACCAACTATGCTGACCAAGATGATTCTTAAATACCAGCTCTTGAGGATATTTATGACAATCTAAATGATGGTATTTTTACAATGTCATCTTTTGATATGAGGTGCATTGTTGCCTTCACTAATATAGAAACCACTATGAATGTTTAGTCCATTCCCACTTCAAGGGATACACTCTATTCATCATACAACCTCAAATTCCCTTGGAGAATCCCAAAAACATCAGTTCAAACAGAGGAGCAAAGTTAACAAAAGTGTTCTGGGAGCCCATGCTTTTGTAAGTTATATCAAAAGCAGAGAAGAAATAATCACAAGGATTTCCAGCACTGCTTGTTTGCTTGCTTCCTATCTCAAATTGAACCCAAGAAAATATCTGAAGCACTTGAAGATGAAAGTTGGGTTGATGCTATGCAGGAAGAACTGTTACAATTCAAGATTCAGAAGGTATGGATTCTTATAGATCTGCCTTATGGGAAGAATGCAATTGGGACTAAATGGGTCTACAGGAATAAGAAGGATAAAAGAGGTGTTGTGGTAAGAAATAAGGTAAGGTTGGTTGCCCAGGGATATAGGCAAGAGGAAGGGATAGACTATGATGAGGTTTTTGCTCTTGTGGCTAGGATTGAAGCCATTAGGATCTTTTTAGCCTTTGCTTCTTACATAGAATTCATAGTTTATCAGATGGATGTGAAGAGTGTCTTCTTGTATGGCACAATTGATGAGGAGGTGTATGTGTCTCAACCTTTAGGTTTTGTAGATCCTAAGTTCCCTAAGAAGGTCTACAAGGTTGTTAAAGCTTTGTATGGTTTACACCAAGCTCCTAGAGCCTGGTATGCTACTTTATCTACTTTCTTGTTGAAGAGTGGATACAGAAGAGGAACCATTGACAAGACTCTTTTTATCAAGAAGGACAAGAATGATATCATGTTAGTGCAGGTTTATGTGGATGATATTATTTTTGGTTCTACAAAGAGGTCTTGGTGTGATGTATCTGAGGCATTGATGAAGAGTATATTTCAGATGAGTTCTATGGGAGAGCTCACCTTCTTTCTTGGATTACAAGTCAAACAAAAAGAAGATGGTATTTTCATAAGTCAGGATAAGTATGTTGCAGAGATCCTGAAGAAGTTTGATTTTGCTAGTGTGAAGACTGCTAGTACTCCAATTGAGACCCAAAACCTTTAACCAAGGATGAAGAACTGCTGATGTAGATTACATCTTTTATAGAACCATGAATTGCTCTTATAATGTCCTTGACTGCTTCTAGGCAATGATATTATGATGCAGTCTGTGCTTGTTCTAGGTTTCAGGTAACTCCAAAGACCTCCCATCTTAATGATGTGAAGAGAATCTTTAGGTATCTCAAGGGCAAACCTAAACTGGGCCTTTAGTATCCTAGGGTGTCATCATTTGACCTAGAATCCTACTTAGATAGTGACTATGCTGGAGCAAATCTTGATAGGAAATCCACAACAGGAGGTTGTCAATTTCTTGGTAGGAAAGTTAATACTGCCAGACCTATTGTGAATGAAATCAGACCAAAAAATAATTTTTATAAGTCTCATTCACCTATTAGAAGGCCATTTAGTAGAACAACAACACCAAAAGCTAATTTTTCAAATCAAAAAGTTGATACTGCTGAGGTCAAAGCAGTTAGTGCTATTGGGGGAAAAAGAGAAATTGTTGTTAAGCCCTCAGCAGGTTGTAATTGGAGAACCAAAAGACATTACTGGAACAAAGTCTCCAAATATTAATTTTAAAGATCCACTAGGCAGACCCAAGTCAGCAATGACTTGGGTCCCTAAAAGAAACTAATTTCTCTTATTTAATGTGCAGGATAATCCACAAAAAGCTTTAAAGAACAAAGGGATTGTTGATAGTGGATGTTCCAGGCACATGACCGACAACAAAGCCTACTTTGTTGTATAGTTTGTGAAATGATTTTAGTTAGAAGATGGACTTTAGATGATATGATGATGATTTGGGGTTCATTATATTCATTTCTGAGGGCTACATATGGTGCTGAGTTAGTTAGTGCTGCCAGTTTGATTAATACTGCCAGTCCAAAACTTAGTACTGCCAGGCTTGGTTGGTGCTGCTCAAAAGTGTTTTACACAGGTGTTGATGCTTGGATTGGGTCAACGATGCAGTTTGGATTGGATTTGAAGGTACTAAATGGAAACTAACAAGTTAGTACTGCCAGGCAAAGTTGGAGCTGCCAGGCAAAGTTGGTGCTGCTAGGCAAAGTTGGTGCTGCCAGGCATAAAGTTAGTGCTGCCAGGCAAAAGCTTATGCTGCTTGTTATTGTTACTACTGTTGGTGAGCATAACAGATTTTCATTAATTAATTATAACCGTTGAGATATTTCCACCAACAACTTGCTTATAGGGGTCTATGACTTGAAAATTCTTGATCTTTTCTTCTATAATACTCTTTCTTTAAGAAAAAGACTCAAGTTTATTCAGTCGGTCATCTCAAACCCTAAAGCACATCTTTATAAAATCTCAATTAACTCTTCCAAACCCTCAAATTCTCATAATCAAACATATCTCGCACCTTACTCAACCTTTTCAACACATCTATGGCTGATTTGGAATTCATCGATCAACACAATATGGTTGGTGTAACACCCCCAAAAATCACAACGCAGCGGAATACCACATGGGGTGCTACTTCATAATACACAGCGCTAGATACAAGACAACCAATAAACCAAAACAACAACTCATCTCTACTGCAACCACTATCTCAAATATCAAACTCCTAATTCTGAAGAAGGAGGAGTATGATATATGGGCCATGGAGATGGAGCATTACCTTGAATATATCGATAATGATGTTTGGAAGGTAATTCAAAATGGAAATTCTAAGAAGAGAATTTCAACTGGAAAAGATGGTGTCATTAGAGTACTTCCACCAGTATCTGCTGCAGAAATTCATGCTGTTGAAAAGGAGAGGAAGGCTAGAACCATCTTACTTATGGCAATTCCCAAGGAAATCTGAGAAGATTTTCTTGGAATGGATGATCTAAATGATGATTGGGGAAGCATCAGGACTAGGTTTGGAGGTAATGCAAATTCAACGAGTGCAGAAAGATTGTTCATAAAACAACAGTTTGAAGCTTTTCTATATCCAGTTCAGAAGGGTTGGAAAAAGGATACGATAGTGATTCCAACAGCTACTCTCACAGTTGGAAGCTCATGGTGCTGAAGTTTCAAATGAGGATGCCAATCACAAGTTTCTCAGGGCTTTGCCTTCAGCTTGGTCAAATCTGGCAATGACAATGAGAACCAAACCAGAAATTGACACTCTATCCATTGATGACTTGTACAATAATCTTAGGGTTTTTGAACAAGAATCAAAGGTGCATCAAAGACATCTACACAGTGCTCTCAAAATGTTGCTTTTGTTTCGCAAAGCAGGAGTAGCCACTAACAAGGTTAAGTTGGTCTTACTGGTACGCTTCAGTACTTGCAAATACTTCTACTTCTTCTTCCAATATTCTGAAGACGAAGCTCCTGCTGTATTTGTAATGAAGTTCATTTACTCCAATCTTTGCCAAGAAATCAGAAGAATTTAGACTTGCTTCATGAGACTTAGATGATGATGTGGATATTGAAGAGATGGATAATAAACTGCAGATAGCATGATTGCTATTCGAATGAAGAATTTTACAAGAAGGACTAGATGGGAGTAGGTCGATTGATGGAAAGCATTGTTGGGTTTGATAAAAAGAATCTTGATTGTTACAAGTGTCATCAACACTGAGTGACTTTGCGATAGAGAATTGCACATCAAAAGGGGGACTAATGATGGCAAGAAGAAGACAGACTCGGTTTATCAAGATCAAGAAGCTGGGAAGCAAGAGCTGAAATCAGATCGGTTTGCTGACTATGGATGATGGTGTTGTCAATTGGGGAGATCATACTGCAGAAGAAGAGACAAATCATGCACTCATGGCAATCAGCTCAAACTCTGAGGTATCTTTGTGTTCTAAAACTTGCACTGATTCATATAATAAACTTAAAGCACTGTGTGATGAACAAACGAATCAGTTAGGTGAACAAGAAGCAAAAATACTTGCCTATAGTCAAGCTGTTAAGAAACTAGAAAGTCAAATTGTTACTTTTCAAAAGCAACAGTTCTCCTTAAATGAAAAGCTTACATTTCAGGCTAATGCAATATATGAAAACATTAATTGCTTTGACTTTGACCATTTAATGCGTCATTTTTGGATAATATTTTATTATATTTCAAATGAAGGAGAAAGCTGGTAATGGGCGTTAGTGTAGGGACTAACGATGTCATGGCTTGAGGACTAACGATGTGATATGTTTCTGGTGTGGAGACTAACAGTCGTTAAGTCCTTATTTGGGCTTCTTTCTTAGGCCGATTTTCTTCATAATTTGGGCCGGTCTTGGCCCATTAATTTTTTTGGCTATGTTGGCCCACTAAGATTCATACGCCTTCGGCTTCGGTTTTTCACTCTCTTTTCATTCTCATGCTCGGTTTTGTCCGTTTGGCTTTGTTTTTCGTCTTTTTGTGTATATCTGTTACATGCACATTCAATAATACAAAACAAGCATATATTTGGCATTTTATGTCCATTTTTTGGTATTTAAGCTCGTTTTATTAAGGAAAATGTAAGTGTATTTAAGCACATACCAACTGCCAGACAAAGTTGGTGCTGCCAGGCATAAAGTTAGTGCTGCCAGGCAAAAGTTTGAGCTGCTTGTTACCGTTACTACTGTTGGTGAACATAACAGATTTTCATTAATTAATTATAACTGTTGAGATATTTTCGCCAACAACTTGCTTATAGGGGTCTATGACTTGAAAATTCTTGATCTTTTCTTCTATAATACTCTTTCTTTAAGATAAGGACTCAAGTTTATTCAGTCGGTCATCTCAAACCCTAAAGCACATCTTAATAAAATCTCAACTAACTCTTCCAAACCCTCAAATTCTCATAATCGAACATATCCCACACCTTACTCAACATTTTCAACACATCCATGGCTGATTTAGAATTCGTCGATCAACACAATATGGTCGCATGTTTAGAGAAAACAGGAAGAAATTCAGAATTTCATGAGATAATGGACTTTCTTACATCAAGT
>BQNB010105047.1:0-23688 GCA_026074375.1 Tanacetum coccineum
TTGATGGTGTTGAGACATCAGTACCTCCTACTACTACAGAACAGAAGCTAGCAAGGAAGAATGAGTTAAAGGTAAGAGGTACTCTGTTGATGGCTCTCCCTAATGAACATCAACTAAAGTTCAACACCTACAAAGGTGCCAAGACTCTGATGGAAGCTATAGAGAAGAGGTTTGGAGGTAATAAGGAGTCAAAAAAAGTACATAAGACACTTCTTAAACAGTAGTATGAGAATTTCAATTGAAAAAGCTCAGAAGGACTTGACCAGATCTATAATAGGCTGCAAAAACTTATCAGTCAAATAGAGATTCATGGAGAAACATTTTTCTCAAGAAGATGTGAATCTAAAGTTATTAAGAATTCTGTGATCTGAGTGGAAGACTCATACCCTGATTTGGAGGAACTAACCAGATTTAGAAGATCTAAGCATGGATGAATTGTACAACAATCTGAAGATTTATGAAGCTGAAATCATGGGGTCATCTAGCATAAGCCAAAACACACAAAACGTAGCTTTTGTGTCTTCCAATATCACTGGCAGCACCAATGAAGCAGTTAAGACTGCTCATGGTGTTTTTGCTGCTAACTCCAAGGATAATGCTTCTACTTTACCAAATGTTGATAGTCTGAGTGATGCTGTGATCTACTACTTCTTTGCTAGTCAGTCTAATAGTTCATAATTAGACAATGAAGACCTAAAGCAAATTGATCCTGATGATTTAGAGGAAATGGACTTAAAGCGGTAGATGGAAATGCTGACAATAAGAGCAAGGAGATTTTTTCAAGAAGACAGGAAGGAATCTAGGTGTTAATAGGACTGATACCATTGGCTTTGACAAGACCAAGGTGGAATGCTATAATTGCCACGAAAGAGGTCATTTTGCTAGGGAGTGCAGGGCTCCTAAGCATTAAGACAACAGAAACAGGGAGATAACAAGAAGGAATGTGCCAGTTGAGGAAATAACAGATGCAAAAGCTTTGGTGGCTCAAGATGGATTTGGGTATGATTGGAGTGACCAGGCTAAAGAAGGACCTACCAATTTTGCACTTATGGCCTATACTTCTTCAAGTTCTTCAAGCTCAGATACTGAGGTATCAACTTGTTCTAAAGCATGTTTAAAATCTTATAAAACTCTCAAAGAACATTATAATAATCTGACAAAATATTTTAATAAGTCTCAATTAAATGTATGAGCTTATAAAGCATGTCTAGAATCTGTAGAGGCTAGACTAAATGTGTATAAAAAGAATGAGACTGTTTTTGAAGAGGACATAAAGATTTTAAAACTTGACATTATGTTGAGAGATAATGCACTAACAGAGCTTAGAAAGAAATTTAAAAAAGCTGAAAAAGAAAGAGATGATTTAAAACTTACCTTAGAAAAGTTTGAAAATTCATCTAAGAATCTAAGCAAACTGTTAGATAGTCAAGTAAGTGATAAGTTTAAAACTGGTGTGGGCTATGATAGTCAGGTAAATGATAAGTATAAAATAGGTGAAGGGTATCATGCTGTTCCCCCTCCCTATACTGGGAATTTCATGCCCCCTAAACCTGATTTGGTACTTGCTGATAAGGATGAATATGTTTTTAGTGAGTCAGTAACTAGTGTACATGCAGTTGCAACTAGTGAAGTTAAGACTAGTGAGTCATAACCCAAGTCTATTAGTAAACCACTTATTAGAGACTGGATATCTGACAGTGAGAATGAGAATGAAACTGTGTTTAAGTCTAAACAAAGAAAACCTAGTTTTGCTAAGGTAGAATTTATTAAATCTAATAAGCATGTGAAATCACTTAGGGAGTCTGTTAAGAAGGTAGAAAACAATAAGCAAGCTAAATACCCTAGGAAAAACAGTTAAAGTCCTAGAGGTAACAAGAGAAACTGGAATAATTTGATGACTCAGAAATTAGGAAGTAATTTTGAGTTTAAAAATAAAGCCTGCTATGTATGTGGCAGTTTTAACCATTTGATCAAAGATTGTGATTTCTATGAAAAGAAAATGGTGGAAAAACCTATATAGAACAATGCTAGAAGGGTGAATCACCAAAATTCTCAAAGAATGTCTCACCCTTATCCAAAAAGAAATTTTGTTCCAAAAGGAGTCTTAATGAAATCTAGCCTTAAAACACTTAATACTGCTAGGCAAAACTCTTCAAGAGCAGCAGTATCTGTTAATACTGCCAGATCAATTAATACTGCTTACACAAGACCAATAGTGAACTGTGCAAGGCCAGCATTAAATGTTTTTAATAGAGCATATTCACATGTTAGAAGGCCCTTTAATAAGTTTACAACAAATAAGAACAGTAAATTTAATGAAAAAGTTAATACTGTTAAGGGAAATGTTACTATTGTTGGGCCAAAAGCAGTAGTAAGTGATAATAAAGGAAATGAGGCTAATGCTGTTAAGGCCTTAGCATGTTGGGTTTGGAGACCAAAACAAAAAGTTTTAGACCATGTCTCCAGACACAATGGTGCATCAATGAATTTTAAAAGATTTAACTATATTGATGCACAAGGCAGATCCAAGTCAGTGATGGATTGGGTCCCCAAGAGAAACTAATTTTCCTACCATTATGTGTGCAGGGAAATCCACAGAAAGATTTGAAAGATAAAGGAGTGATTGACAGTGGATGCTCTAGGCAAATGACAGGAAACAGATCCTATCTTACAGATTATGAAGAAATTGTTGGAGGATTTGTTGCCTTTGGAGGTAGTACCAAAGGAGGGAAAATTACTGGAAAGGTAAAATCAGTAGGTAAATTGGATTTTGAAGATGTGTACTTTGTTAAAGAGCTTAAGTTTAACCTTTTTAGTGTCTCACAAATGTGTGACAAGAAGAACAGTGTTCTTTTTACAGACACTGAATGTGTTGTTTTGTCTCCTGACTTTAAGCTACTTGATGAAAGTCATGTTTTGCTTAAAGTTCCTAGAAAGGATAACATGTACAGTGTTAATTTAAAGAATGTTGTTCCTCAAGGAGGTCTCACTTGTCTCTTTGCAAAAGCCACATTAGATGAATCTAATCTTTGGCATAGGAGGCTTGGGCATATAAATTTCAAAACTATGAACACACTGGTAAGGGGAAATCTTGTAAGAGGTTTACCTTTAAAATTTTTTGAAAATGATCACACATGTGTTGCTTGTCAGAAAGGAAAGCAACATAAAGCTTCTTGTAAGACCAAGACTATAAGCTCAATCAGCCAACCTTTACAAATGTTGCACATAGATTTGTTTGGTCCAACTTTTGTAAAGAGTATAATGAAAATGATGTACTGCCTAGTTGTCACAGATGACTAATAGTAAAATTTAGTTGGGTTTATCTTTTTTAGGCAACTAAGGATGAGACCAAGTGGAATCCTTAAGCTTTATAACAGGAATAGTAAAACCTAATAGATCACAAAGTAAGATAATTTAATGTGACAATGAAGGGTCTGAATTAAGAATAAAGAGAGAACATTATGTGAGAAACAAGTATTAAGAGAGAGTTTCATGTATGCCCAATGGACTCCACAACAGCAAAGAATAGCTAAAAGAGAAAAATACAATACTAATTAGGCTGCCTAGACTATGTTAGATGATTCAAAGTTACCTACTACCTTTTGGACTGAAGCAGTTAATGCCGCTTGTTATGTACAAAATAGGGTATTAGTAATTAAGCCTCATAACAAGACCCCTTATGAACTTTTCCATGGTAGAACACCAAGTTTAAGCTTTATGAGACCATTTAAGTGCCATGTTACAATTCTCAATACCTTAATCAATTAGGTAAGTTTGATGGAAGGCTGATGATGGATTCCTTATTGGATACTCAGTGAATAGCAAGAGCCATTTAAAGTATTTAACATAGAACCAATGATAGAAGAGGAACCTTGCACATTACATTTCTTGAAAATAAACCTAATATAGCAGGATGACCATCTTGGCTTTTTGATATTGATACACTGACAAAATTTATGAATTATAAGCCAGTTGTTGCAGGGAATCAATCTAATGGTAGTGCAGGTACAAAAGCATATGATAATGCAGGTAAAGCTAGAGTGGAGATAGTACCTGGCAAAGATTACATACTGCTACCATTATTGACTCAAGATTCACCATTTTCTTCTAGTTCAAAGGATTCTCTGGATGCTAGATTCAAACCATCAGGGGAGGAGGAAAATAAGGATGCTAAAGTTCCAAAGAAAGAAAGTGGAGTTTCAAGTAAAGAAGATGAAAAGGATGATTAAGATCTAAGAGATGAATTTGAAAGATTGATTCATCAAGAGAAGGATGAAAATGTTAACAGTACTAACAATATTAATACTGTTAGTTCAACTGTTAATAGTGCTAGCATAAATGATAATGCTGTTGATGAGAATATAGTCTATGGATGTGAAGATGATCCAAATATGCCTAATTTAGAAAATATTATCTATTCAGATGATGATGAAGATGTTGGTGCAGAGGCTGACATGACTAATTTGGATACACATATCCTTGTCAGTCCTATTCCAACTACCAGAATTCACAAGGATCATCCAGTTGAACAGATCATTGGAGATATACATTCAGTACCTCAAACCAGAAGGATGACAAAGGATCAACCACAAAGATTTTCAAAATTGTCTGGTTGCTTGTTTTCTATCACAAGTAAAACCTAAGAAGGTAATCCAAGCATTGACAGATCCAAGCTGGATTGAAGCAATGCAGGATGAGCTTCTACAGTTCAAATTGCAGCAAGTTTGGACATTGGTGGATTTACCATATGGCAAGAGGGCCATTGGAACAAAATGGATCTACAGAAACAAGAAAGATGAGAGAGGTATTGTGGTTAGAAACAAGGCAAGGCTGGTTGCACAGGGTTACACTCAAGAAAAGGGAATAGATTATGATGAGGTTTTTGCTGCAGTTGCTAGGATTGAAGCAATTCGGCTGTTCTTAGCCTATGCCTCATTCAAAGACTTTGTTGTGTACCAGATGGATGTGAAGAGTGCATTTCTGTATGGAAAGATTGAAGAGGAAGTTTATGTCTGTCAACCTCTAGGTTTTGAAGATCTAGAGTTCCCTGACAAAGTTTATAAGGTAGAAAAGGCATTATTTGGTCTACATCAAGCTCCTAGAGCTTGGTATGAGACTTTATCTACCTATTTATTGGACAATAGAATTCAAAGAGGTCAAATAGATAAGACTTTGTTTATTAAAAGGATCAAAAGTGATATTCTACTAGTTGAAGTATATGTTGATGATATCATTTTTGGGTCTACTAAAAAGGAGTTATGCACTGATTTTGAGAAGTTGATGCACAAGAAATTCCAGATGAGTTCTATGGGTGAACTCACTTTCTTCTTAGGACTTTTAGGATTACAAGTGACACAGAAAGAATGATGGGATTTCATCAGATCAAACCAGTATGTGGATGAAAATTTGAAGAAGTTTTGTTTTTCAAACTGGTGAAGACAGTCAAGATACACCAGATGAGACTTCAAAGCCATGCTCAAGTTTGCAGAAGCTGAAGATGTTGAAAGTTATAACAACGCCGTAATTTTCAAAAATAAGAAATATCCATCTATTAAGATAGATGATGTACAATCTATCAAATATAATATGAACACACCTTTATTCAGGGAAATTTTTTTCTTTATTACATTACTTTAACTTATGGCCAATATCTTGATATACAACATTTCTTGCATAACTAAAGTTAACGGGCTTAGGAAACCTACATATGGCAATCCTATCTTCATATATGTCAAGAAATCATCATAATATATCAAGTCAATATCATAATATCATTTTTACAAATTACATTATTCTAAAATGTACCATTCGCAACAAAGTATATCAAAACGGGCCTTTAAACTGTAAATGGTAATGCCTCTAAACCCTAACTTCATGAAAGAAAAATATCTAAAAGGTGAATGCACAAGCTACTAAAGCATATGTACAAACAATATAACATCTCATTTGAAATATAAAATCTCTTCAATCAAAGAACAAGTCTCTAAAGCTCAATGACAAGACCAACCGTCATCTCCAACACACTCCTTAATACCCACCTAAAACCCAATACCACACAACACCCCCCCAATATACCCATCACCACCCCACCCAAACCCCAGAGTACACCCCACAAAAAACACAACCACCCCATACCACCACAAAACCACTCCACACCCACAAACCCAACCCCCCCCGCCACCACCCCTATCACTAAACACCCACCAGCCCCTAAACGCAGCAATAACTCCCAATACAACCCAACACCCCATACCCCACCAAACAACACACCAACCAACCCCCTACACCCTCACCTAACCCACCAACAAAACCCCCCACAAAATAACAATGACCAAGAAAAAAATCTAGACAACCCTAAATGGATCCCTAAATTGGAACTTTAGACCCGATTAAACAACCTATATCACCCATATAACAACCCAAACCACCACTCACATAAATGATTATAATCCTTAATATAAGTCTTAGGATCAGTAACCTATCATTCCTAATCAAATGTACACGAAATTCAAGCTTGAAAACCCTAATTGAGCCCTAATGTACCCGAAATCAAAAACCTTTGCAAAGTGACCCATTTTGAAAGTTTTTCTTGCAACCAAGCACCTCAATGACAAGCACCTTACCTCCCTAGCTGCTTACAAGCACCTATCCTAAATATCTACTTCATTTATAGTTTAAAAATCCATCACATGGTTCTTGTTTCTTCCATTTCTTAGCCACGACATGCAAAGGGGTAAACACCTCACCATAGCTACTTTCTAGCTTAAACAACACATCTACTAGACCCTCCTCATCACCCTCTAGACCTCCTACATGTCCTCTTTAGATTTCATAACCTCCCTTGGCCTCCAAGTTCAATTCGCCTATAAATAGGAACCAAAACACTTCATTTTTCTTCATCCCCCACTTCCTCCACATATACCGCATCATAGCAGTAATCTTTGCTCAAATGAAATTCTAATGAGAATCACAAATAAGGCTCAAGTTCAGAAAGGAAGCAAAAGAAACCAAGAAACGAAGCCCCGGAGTCGTTATTCTAGGCGTACGAAGCTAAAAGTCCCGATTCTGACCCGTTTCTAAGCTATAAGCTCAAGACCAGGTTCTCTAAGCTTATATTCTGTATTCATACCCTTATAATGTTCATATGATCATGCTAAAATCATAATATAAAGCTTTGAACTCAAAAACCTATGTGTTATACCTTTTTGATCCAAAACCGTGCACCCGAAACCCTAATTTCATGTTTTTACTTAATCTATGAGCTAAACTTGTAAACTATTGTTATAATCAACCCTAATAACCTTATATAACCTTAAAATAAGTGCTTTGATAAGTCATGAAAGAATTTGATCTTAAAACCCGCGCGTTTTCGTTTTGAAACCCTAATATGACCCGTTTTGCTTCTTAGCTTAACAAATCGTTATTTTAAACTTGCGTTGTGTTAAATCTTCATATTTTAGTTTATTATAACTTATAAATGTCTATTGAAATGTTAAAATAAGCTTGCATGGCAATTTGGACATGTTTTGTAATTATAATCCATGCAAGGGTTATATATCGTAACTTTCGGAAACTTATAACTAAAAGGACTAAAAATGTCATTTTATCAAAGTTATAACTACAGGGGTCTATTATGTCACTTTTCAAAGTACAAGGTTTACTTTGTATATCTTTAAAAGTTGAAGGACCAAAGTCGTAAAAGTGCAAACTTCAAGGGTATATTCTGCCACTCTTCAAACTCAAGGGTCTAAAATGTAACATTTTGAAAAAGTATAAAAACACATTCAAAACATTACAAGACATAACTTTAATTAACGCTTGACGTGCTTAACATTTCCAGATATTGAATAAAATGCTTAAAACTGCTTATGTTATAATCCTTATATCATTCATCATTGATGTGCTTTCAAAAATCATGTCCCGGATCCATATCATACCACAATACTAGGGAGCTTCATATTAAGGAGTTTCATCTTGGTATTACGTTCTGACTGAGTTGTTGGGTTTACGATTTAAAGTGCCCTAGCTCCTCAAACGTTTACTGAATGACTTCTGAATTATGATGGCCCGAACGGTGTTATGATAATCTTTATATCAAAAATCAACATCAATATTCAAAAAGTACATATTCAATCAAACTAAGACTTAACATATATTCCCAGGTTGCCTGTGACGAAGCCGTTACTATTCATATCATATACATTGCTATCAATTTCCCTATAACTGTTCAGGTGAGTTCATAGCCTCGCTTTTCAATTATTTTATAAACCCGCGAGGGAGATACATGCTATAAACATGAATGCAATTATTTCTACATGCTATTTCAATTTACTATTGCCTAAGTAACTGCTTTGCCTTTAAGTCCCCATAATCATGAACCGTTAATTACTCTCCGTAGTAAGCGCGAATGATGTGAATAGATCTATTTGGGCTGGACTCCCCGTTGGTGTACCCAGTTACGTGTAACCAATCGCACATCATTAGAAATCACGCGGGTATTTTGGCAAAGGTACCCGCAGGGGCAATAACGTATCATTATAACCTAAGGCATCAGATTCATGAGCTAATGGCAATAATAAATTATGTTTTCAATACTGGGTGTATATCAACGTAACCCAAATATCGCATTTGCATTCAAATTATATTACTTAAACCTATGGATTTCACTCAACCTTTGTGTTGACTTTTTAGCATGTTTTATCTCAGGTAACTAATGGCACGGAGTGGCGAGGACATGACGATGGAAAAACCATTATCATTCACATTTTGTAAATACAGATGTTGGGACCTCTCTTTTGTATAAATTCCGATGAAATAAATGAATGATAACTTATTTTCATAAACGACTCTTTTTGATTCGTTTTCTATGATTATGACTGTTATACATTTGAAGTAATACCCCATATTAGCTTCCGCTGCTATATGTAAAAATGGGGGTGTTACAAATGTATGCTCTCCCATGGGCACTAGTGTTTGCTTTTGGGCACTGATTTTTGTAATGCCATTTCTCCCCACAGGCATGACAAGTTAATGACACTGGCTACAGGTTGCTTCCAGTGGCTGGCCCCTTGTTCTTGAAGTTCCTGGTCTGGTGACCCACCTTGTTACAAGTCTGACACTTGACAGAGCAAGGTCCTGTGTGATGCAGGGCACATCTTTTACACAAGGGAAGGTTTCTAGTATACCTACTGTTTTTAGTTAGGGTGGCAGCATAAGCCCTGACGGTTTCTTGCCTTCTATTATGTTGTTGGTGGTGATCATTATTGCGGTTGTTATTATTGTTGTTATGGTTATTTTGGTAGTTATTGTTGGTAAAGGTTCTTCTATCATCAAACTTTCGTTTGAAAACCATTGGTTCCTTGCACAGAATTGTGCTTTGTTACTTGATCCATTAACCTCTGGGTTATGGTAATGGCTTCCTCAAAAGTTTGAGGCTTTAAAGCGGTAACATTTCCTTTAATACTTCTGGGTAATCCCCCGATGAAGACTTCCATGAGTTTCTCGGAATTTGGCACCATAGTTGGGCATAAAACTGCCAATTCCTGGAATCTTCTAACGTAAGTCTTGAGATCATTCCCTTTTACAGTCAGGTTGTAAAATTCATCTTCCATTTTCTTGATCTCAGTTTGGGGACAATACTTCTTTATTAAGAGCTTTTTAAATTTGGACCAGGTGATTTTATAAGCTTCCTCTATTCCAATAGGCTGGGCGAATGAATTCCACCAGGATAAAGCTTCTTTAGTTAGAGTACCAGTAGCAAATTTCACTTTGCAATGCTCGGTATAGTTACTACGGAGAAATACCAATTCAGTTCGTTCAAACCAGTGGATGAGACCAACAGCCGCTTCCGTACCTTTGAAATTGAAAGGTTGGCAGCTCATAAACTCTTTGTAGCTACATTTTCTTGCTACAGGAGTTTCATCTTCTCGGGTGTTCCTATTGGTATTGTCAGCATTTGCCATGGTAGCAGCTTGTGCTTCTAGAGCTGCGGCAACACTATCAGCAACTAGTTTCCTGGTGGCGGCCTGAGTCATGGCTGGTGCTGCAGATGTTGATGTTCTCTTGGGCGCCTTTATCATCATTACAAGACACATAAATAGAATCCTAAATGTAGAGTCATATCATAAGTCATTGTCAAAATTTTCTACCAGAGGTGATTAGAAATCATTTTGATAAGATACTTATTTGATACAAGTTCTAACAAAGAAATACACATCCTTTGATATTACATTGCAGGATATAACAGAATTTTTTTGGAATCGACACTCTAACAAGCATCTAACTCATTAGGTTTCTCGGGGACTGGTTCACTTCTTAGTGGTTGTGGTATGATCCATAACGAGTTATCTAACTCTGCAAAGATAGACTCATCTGGAAGTCTTAGATTCCAAAATTTTTATGCTCAATGTTTTGATTATTAATCATATCCGTGATACCTGGGTACAAAGGTTTGAGAAAACCAGATGGTAAGAGAACCATGGTAATCCCGGATAAAGATATGAGTCATCACACTACAAAATATAAGATAGACAACCATGACATACATAAATCGATATCATAAAACAATAAGGTATAATGGAATCACCACTGTATTAAGTCATAAACAACTTGTTTACATATTTTACATAGTCAAAATTTGACAAGTGTCATTATTTATACCACACATCCAGTGGTTGGATTCTAACAAAAGCTGTAAATGATAAGGATCTAGTCTAGTACTCTGGTGGTCCTCCCTTGTGGTTATTAAGCTCATGGATCGTGTCCAGAAGACTCTTCATATCTGATCGGTGGCGAATCTGGATATCCTTGATGAGCATTTCCAGAGAAGAAATCCTGACGCGAGCAAGAACAATCTCGTCGTCATGCCCCATTTGCTTTCTCTAAAATCCAGCAATCTGGGTACGGGCTTCTTGAAGTTTAATCTCTAGTTGGTCAAAATCTCGCTGTATGATTACTAGACCATTACCAAGACCTTCTATCTTATCTTTCATGTGCTCAATGCGCTCAAGAGGAAGTTCATCTAAGTGATTTAGAATAGCATTGATCTGTTCCTCATGGCGCTCCAGACGCGTCACATGAGAACTCTCTCCAGTCTCAAATACTTGAGGTGGAGCAGAGGAATCAGCAGAGAAGGATGATAGGAAATAGGCTCGTTTCTGAGGTGGTAAAATCTCCTTGGGAATAAAGAAATCTCGGGGATCAAATAGTGGTGATGGTGATAACACTAGAGATAGAGGCAAAATAGTTGGTGGAGCAATAGGAGCTTGTGGTAGTGGAATAGGTGATTCATTACTAGTAGCATTATATGCTTGCATGACCTTCATATACGGATCATCGTGGAAAGGTGAGATGGCTAGTGAGGCAAAAAGATACTTAGATAAATCATCTGAATAGTCAGAAGAGGTGTTTCTCGGTGTGGCTGGGAAATAGTCCGGTGAAGCCGGGGTATAGTCAGGAGTATTCATAGAGGAAAAAGCATCCTCAACATCGAAATCAGATAGGACGATAATATGGTGGGTGGATGTAGACATAACTCTGTAACAACCCAGTAGAAATAACATAAGTTATTTATATTTAATTAATAGTTATGTATCTTTTCATACTATTCCAGAAATGTAGTGGCATGGAGGACTTTCTTGGATGGAAAAAGTAGTTATAAGAACTCTCTCTAGTCTCAAATACCTGAGGTGGGACAGAGGAATCAGCAGAGAAGGATGATAGGAAACGGGCTCGTTTCTGAGGTGGAAAAATTTCCTCGGGAAGAAAGAAATCTCGGGGATCAAATAGTTTTTATAGGTGGTGATGGTGATAACCTAGAGATGGAGGCAAAACAGTTGGTGAGAGCAATAGGGAAGTTGTGGTAGTGTATTAGGTTGGTTCATTTACTGGTAGAATTAATATGCTTGCATACCTTCATGTCCGGTCATAGTGGAATGTGAGATGGCTAGTGTGGCTAAAAGATACTTAGATAAATCATCTGAAGAGTCAGAAGAAGTGTTTCTCGGTGTGGCTGGGAAATAGTCCGGTGACAAGCCGGGGTATAGTCAGGAGTTATTCGTGAGGAAAAGCATCCTCAAAATCAAATCAGTATGGAAAGATAATAGGGTGGGTGGTTGTAGGAATAAATCGGTAAACAACCAGTGAAATAACATAGGTTATTTATATTTATGAATTATTTATATTTTCGTTACATTTTTATTCAAGAAATGTAGTGGCACGGAGGACTTTCTTGGATGAAAAAAGTAGTTATAGTTTAGGTTTTAACCTTGTTCTCTATAACCTTGGCTCTAATACCAATTTGTAACACCCCGATAATTTACATAGCAGCGGAAGCTAAATTGGGGGTATTACTTCATGAATTAACAATCATAATCATAGAAAATGACTCATAAAGAGACGTTTGGAAAATTTAGTTATCATTCAATATCATATCAGAGTTTGTACAAAAAGGGAAGGTCCCAATAATACATATGAAAACATGAAGTTTGAATGTTAAACAAGTTTGGACGTCCTCAAGTCCAATGCCACTCCGTGCCATAGTTTGCTCAATTACCTGAGAGAAACATGCTAAAAGGGTCAACACAAAGGTTGAGTAAAATTCATAGTGTTTATAATGAAATGTTTGAATACAAGTCATCATAAATGGTAATAATTGTACAACTACAATTATCATGGAAAACAATATTATATTATTGCACTAAGCTCATGACACCGAAGCTTTAAGTAATATGTTATCATAAGTTGTTGCCCCAAGCGGGTGCTTTGCCAAACACCCAGAGTTTCTCAAATGAAATGCGTCCGCTGGCCATGTATGTACAGAATGGAAGGGGGATGTTCATCCTGTACGATTATTCACGGCATTCGCGCATTACTTTGCAAAGTATATCTACGGTTCATGAGTAATTATGATAGTGGGGCCTTTTGGCAAATGGAGGTACTTAGGCAATAATATATTAGGATAGCATACAGTTGAAAATGCTTGTATTCATTGTTTATAGCATGTATCTCCTCACGGGGTTTAGAAAAACATATAAAGGTGGGACTATGAACTCACCTTAACAGGGAAAACTGATTGATGGCAAAAGTAGATCAAATGGAAATAAATGGCTTCATCACGCAACCTGGGGTAATATGTCAAGTCTTAGTTCGATTGTTTACATTTCAAAACTTTATTTCATAAAGTTTAATCGTAAATGATTTTGGTTTATTAATCTTGTGAAAACATCGTATCACTGTTCGGGCTATCATAATCCAGAGGTCATGTAGTAAACGTTTGAGGAGCTAGGACACTTTAAATCGTAAATCCAGCAACTCGTCAAAACATCTACCCAAATGAAAAAGCCCCTACATGAAACTCGCCTAGTAAAACGTGATTACGTTATAGTTTAATTGATAGGATGTTATTTTTATACGTTTCTTCAATGCATGTGGATGATAAATTATGTTAAATATTAACATAATTATTTTTACGTGTTTCGATCGACGAATGATACGACAATGTGTCGGGTCGGGGTTTATTAAATCGTGTCTCTATATTATTTAAATTTATTTTTATAATTATATTAGAAATATTACATTTTATACCTTTGAGAATATGAAAATATGATATATTACACTTGGTATATATTTATTTACACTTTTAAACCCTTTTAATTATATTTTTAAACAATTTAACCCTTTCTTAGTAATATGGCAAAACAGGTCCACTTATAGTTTAAACTTTGAGTAATTACAATTTCAGCCTTCTCTAGTTATAAGTTTTAGAATTTTAAATGACAATATATACCCTTGGATTTACAAATTTAATCCTTTACTTTATATTTAAAACATTTAAACCTTTAACTTTTGAAATTGGAAAAACAAGTCCCTGTAGTTTTAAGTTTAGAGTATTTACATTTTTGGCCCAAAAGTTTAATAGTTTCAAAATTTACAATATACCCCTCATGCATAACCCGATTTGCATATTTAGTCCAAATTCCATATAAGTTGTATTTTTAATCTTGAAATCCATTTGTAGCTTATAGCTTATCATATAAGCTAAAATAAGTTGGTTTAACAAGCTTAAAGCTTATGAAATGAGCTTATTAGCTTGATTATTCAAAACGTGTGTGTTTGGTTTTAGGAAAACCAAACGTGATGCTTATGGTTTCAAAAGCTCATTCCATATGATCATGAAAGATGCACAAGAGTTTCTTAAGATCAAAGAAAGCTTATGCTAGCTTATGAAAAGGGTTCGAATGGATTAGGGTTTCAAATGGGTCGATTAGGGTTCGAATAGGTTTTAGGAGTTTCTAAAATGGTTTAGCTTGTACAAATGGCTAGAACAAGGCTTATAAAAGATCTAAAACATGTCAAGAGTTTATTGAACAAGATGAAGACTTACTAGAACTTGAAAATGGGTCAAAAATGGTGAAATACAACCCGAAAACTTGGAGATGAATCAAGAACCTATCTTTCTTAATCCTTGGCTTCTTTCTTGGCTTAAACCCTTTACTTTTCTTCCTTGGCTCGAACTAGATAAAGAACAAGTGAAAACTTTTGATAATTTTGTGTGTTATGAAAGGGTGTGTGTGTTCGACTATATATAGGGCTCGAAGGAGTGGTGCCCAAGTTGTATAGAGTGGAGTGGTGTCCAAGGGTAGCTATGATAACTAATAGAGGCTAGCATGTAGCTTGGAGAGGTGTAGAGTTGATGGAGGTGGTTCGATTGCCTTGGAGCCCAAGGTGGTGATGGAGGTGGTAGGGTGCTAGCTAGGTGGTGACAAGGTGGTAGGCTAGGTGGTGCATCATGGTGGTGAATGATTGCTAGGTTAGTAACTAGTTTCGACAAGTTTAGGGTTTTCGAGTTAGGGTTTTGTTTTTGGGACGAATTAGGGTTAGGGTTGTAGGGAAAAACTAGTTTAAATGTTGTGCATTGGAGTGTTGTAACTTGTGCTAGATAGGTTGTACGAAATCTCAAAAGAAATTGGTAGGAAAATGGCATCATTTGAATTTTATGCATAATCGGCTTGTACTTTGGGCTTTAGGAGGCTGTACTAAGGTTTTGGAGCGAAATTATATTCGAATTTCATGCATTGAAAACTTGTACATTTATTTTGTATGTAAACATTACATATAGTTAGGGTTTTGTTATAAACATTAACGTATAAAGTTTGTTTTATAATAACTTTATAAATAGTACGTTAAATATATAACGTATGCGGTAAAAATGGATAATTGAACATATTACTTGACATATTATAACGTTTACTTGATATAAACGTTGATGAAATTGGCATTGGTAGGTTGCGTGAGCACGTTTACTTTTGTAATGTAAGTTACGTTACAATATGGATGGAATAAAGCAAAAAACCTTTCCATGAAAATGGTTGCATCTAATTAAATAGATGGAAATTACACTGAGGAAAATTGCATCTAATTTAATAGATGGATAATTACATAGAGGAAAATTGTGGGTTGTTATATTACCTATATTGAAATATTGGTCAAGTTTTTACCCATTTTGTGTGTGTGGCCCAATTCTTACCCATTTTGCTAATCTTGGTAAAGGTTATTACCCATTTTGATTATTTGGGTAAGGTTTTTAGTCGGTTTTAATAGCAGAAATATGTACACTATTGTCTTTGGTTTAACGATTGTGAAAGTGTATATGATATAGTCAGTCTATGGTCCATATTTTTCCGTTTGCATAAAGCATTATGTGTGGGATTTTAAGCAACTTCTTAGTGGGCCTGTGTTGATAGCTTATACTTATTATCTTTGTTATCAGGCCTAATACAAGAATAAAGTATATTAAACACTATATGTGGCCATCTCTGTTAGGAGAATAAAGTTTGCAATAAGATCAAGTAATCAACCAAATATAGCCATTAGATTGTTTATCTCTTTTTTGTTTCCTGCCACAACCTTTTTATAAACCACAAATTTGCAGCTTTTAAGAAATGGTGACGTTTGACATAACTAAATTTCCATTATGTAGGTGTCTATGCCAATGTCGGTGATATTAAAAAAATGCGAAATATGCGACTCTGTCAACCACACTGTTAGACTATAAATACTTTATGGAAAACTTGGCATTCATTCCATTCGCAATAGATTTGAAGATTGTGGTGGAACAAGGTTAAAGAAAGCTATGACTATTCATTCAAAGATTTTGCAACACAAGTTGTTGGGCGAATTGTTTTCAACACTTTGAAGCATCAGTAGAGTTTTCAAATTGTATTTATGAAACTTTTTGACTGAAGTTCTAATATTCAGTTTTGATTGTGGGAAGCATCGCACGGGTCTAAGGGATTATATGAAACCAGTATGTAATCAACAATTAGATACAACCCGTGTGCATCGCACGGGTCTGCATGCCTTGTATTTCTTATTTTTTAGATATTAAATTTATTAGGTGCTTCCTTCAGTAAATTGAAATTTGCTATAAGTTATTTGAGTATATATGTCGGATATTCAAAATGTATGTTTAGCACATATACTATAGGGAGAATCCACCTTAGTTAAATAATGCCATTATTTTATTTGTATTGATGATGGGTAAATGGGTTATTTGCCCACGTGAATTTTTTTAAACAAAATTATTGTACATTACGGTGGTCCTTTGGATAAATGTAAATGGTTCCAATTTTTATGGGAGTATTAGGACCCAAAACTTCATGTATATCTATAAGGTCTACTGGTTTATTTTTTTATTGATTGGGTTTTTTAGAGAACTATTTAAATCATATTGTACAGATTTATAAGAGTTCTTTCTTTTTGTAATGTATAGGGTAACTATTTTTCTAATGGTAGCTGTTCTTATAATTTCAAGATATGTAGGAAGAAACTAATCTTATATTGTTTTCGTGTATAGCAGGCTACATTGCTTTGATGTACTTCAAAACAATAAAAGTTGCACGTGGAGAGTTGCAAAGAAGATTTCAAGATTTCTAGACTCTTGATTAGATAACTTTTCCTATTAGATTATGTAATTTAGCTATTTTACATTGAATTACTTGGTCAAATTACAATATCATATTTTTTATTGTATTTAATTATTTCTATTAAGGAATGGAAATATCAATTTATATATTAGACTTGTGAAAAGATTGTATATTATAAACATATAATACTTGTCATGCATAAAATAAAAGTGCTACAAATCATTAAAAAAAGTGTTGCACTAATATGATAAAACACGAGAAAGTGTTGCACTTGATACATTAAAGTGTTGTATACTTACTCATTCCAAATAAAGAAGTGTTGCACATCAATGTGAAAAGTGTTGTTATTGAATTTAAAAGTGTTGCACTTGTGCGTATAAGTGTAAAAAGTGTTGCACATCAAAGTATAACAATTGTTAAAACATTGGCAACACTTTCGAAAAGTGTTACATAATTCAGTATAAGTGTTGCCTATACCTAAGGCAACGTTACATAACGTAGCACTTGGAAAAGTGTCGCATTATGCGTAATGCAACATTTTAAAGGCGTAATACAACACTTTTTTGGTGTTGTCTTAACCTCATTTTCTTGTAAGTTTGTATCACGCTTAACAAGTGCCTCACAACCCTAGACTTTTAAGTAAGACAACTTAGGGGCTTGCCCATGCCATACTTCGTATGGTGTCTTATCAACCTTCTTAGTTGGAACCATGTTGAGAATGCGTGCAGCAGACTCAAGGGCATAATCCCAAAAGGACTTTGGAAGAGTAGTTTGACTCATCATGGAGCGAACCATATCTAGCAGTGTTCGATTTCTCCTCTCAGACACACCATTATGTTGTGGCGTGTAAGGAGGAGTGCGATGGGGAATAATCCCATGCTCCTTTAGATGATCCAAAAACTCTTGACTCATATATTCACCTCCACGATCAGAACGTAGTGACTTAATGGTCTTCTCGAGTTGGTTTTCTACTTCCTTTTGAAACATTTTAAATGTTTCAAACACTTCATGTTTATGTTTTAGCAAGTAAACATGACCATAACGACTAAAGTCTTCAGTGAAAGTGACGAAGTAGCTTGCTCCTTGTCTTGACACAGATCTAAATGGGCCATATACATCGGTGTGTATTAGTCCAATTAGATCTTTAGCCCTTTCCACTTGATGTGAATAAGGTTTTCTTGCCATCTTACCAGACATGCACGAAACATGTTTTTCAAAAGACTTAATGTCAGTTGAATTAAGAAGTCCACCATTTTGCAACTTCTCAATGCGTTTCTTGCTAATGTGTCCAAGACGATAGTTCCACAAGAGAGTAGAGTCCAAATTAAGTTTGGATCTTTTATTGCTTATAGCATACATAGAACTATCATTTGTATTAGAAGAAGACAAATCAATTTCATAAATACCATCCCTTAGGATAGCACGAAAATAAAACAAGTTATTCCTAGAAACTGAAATTGCATTATTGTTATCAAAATTGTTAACAAAACCATCGTCATACAAACGAGAAACCGAAATGACCCCTCTAGTAATAGAAGGGGAATAATGACAATTGTTCAATACAACCACTAATCCATAGGGAGACATAAATGAAAAATTCCAATAGCTTTGACTCCTACACGTTGACCATTGCCTATGTACAGACTCAAAGCTCCTGGCTTCAGTTTCTTGCTTCCCCTAAGACCCTGAGTAGTATTACAGATATGAGTACCACAACTCGTATCGTAAACCCAAGATGTACTAGGAAAAGAATTGAGTTCTATGGTGAAAATACATGAAGTGTTAGCTCCTTGAGATATCTTCTTCTTTTTCAGCAACTCGACGAGATAAACGGGACAATTCCTTCTCCAATGACCTACTTCATCACATTGGTGGCAGATCGCGTCCTTTGCAGGATTATCCTTATTGGGTGGTGGAGGATTCTTGGGTTTGGGAGAAAAAGATGGCCCTTCTTTGCTTTCCCTTTCGCTTGATTCCCCTTAGCAGCATTGTGCGATTTCTTCTTTTGGTTTTTCTGGACCCTTCCTGCTCTAATTGCATGAAGCGTAGGTGCATCATCTTTCTTTGGCAGAGTTTGCTCATGCAACTTAAGCATTGCATGCAACTCAGTCATGGTCTTCCCAATGCCATGCATGTTATAATTTTGCACAAAACTATCATATTCCTTTCATAGAGAGACCAAAATGAGGCTCACTGCAAGGTTTTGAGTCATGGCATGACCGAGATTATCACACCCCGACAATGGCAGAAACTCGAGAATGCAACATAATGATCAATCATAATACAAGATACAGAAATAGAGAAAACTACATTTCATAAACTCTGAGTGCTATGAAGACCATCAACCTTGAACAAACTCAAGTGATGCCCCAAAACGCAACTAAAATCCGCAATCTCTTACATTTATTTCAATGCCCACACAGGGGACCATAATCCAAACTTAATCCAAACATACCAAAACCTAGAATCAAACAACAAGCAAGCAAGACTTCAAACGAAATTCCACACGGGATACTTCTAAGTCTGCTATCAATCACCAAACTACTCTTCTTTCACTTCACCTGAAAATGATACTCGAAAACGTCAACAATAATGTTGGTGAGCTTGTAGGTTTGACCTTAAACCCAAAAGCTGTGCCAATATTTCAACAGTGGACAATAGTGCTATATGACAGTGAATATATGCAAACAACCTTAGCTTCACCGCTAATCAATAACCACATGTCACTTACGCACCTAAAGGGCCTACCAGCTGAAGCACTAATATTAGGGCAGGACCTCACACAAACTTGGGTAGGCGTACCCATCCGATCCAATAATCACACAAATACTGGGTAGGCGTACCCATCCGATCCAAATACTGGGTAGGCGTACCCATCCGATCCAAACAATCACATAATATTCACATAACAATCATAAGCACATAACTTGTCCCAAAAACAAAACCACGTTACGCACAGTTCAATTCAAAACATTTCAAAACACATTGAGTATCATTTCCCCTAACAGAAAAACAGTAAAAAGTGGGTCTACGAGAACTCACCTCAAGCAAGTCTTTAGCAACCAACTCTCAACTACTCAAGCAATTGTAACGATGCCCGCACACGACCTAGTCCAGTTAATGTCCTATTTAATCACTAAATTCCAAAACAGTTTTCACGTTTGATGCATATAGTTTAGACGCGTTATACCATTAGCCAAAACAATTTAGTGGTGTGATGGTTGACGACAAAGATTCACAATCATATCAATCTCATTCCCCGATAATACATACTTATACTATTTAGAGAAAATAGATAAGTAATATAAATAATTATTTATAATTAATAATTATAAATATATCTCGACAAGTCCATTCGGTAACCTTAGTCACTTCAAAATAATCATTATACGGTTAAAAATGAAACGCTTAATCATAATAAACACATCCGAGAAGTTTCGGGAAAAATTATATGTTTCGTCTTTTAGTGAATTTATTAAATAAATAAAATAATATTTTATTATTTAAAAATCAAAATCATGTTTTGAGTAAAAATTTCTAAGTATAAGCTTTTTACGAAATTTCAGCATGACCCGTACGTTCAAACAACGTTTTGCAAGGTTTCAAACCTTAATTTCAAAATTTTTTCTCAATTTCGACACTTTTCCGACAAAATTCCAAAAATCTCATTCTTTAACGTCTACTAAAGCGTTTTCCCAAAATAACGATCAATATCACTTCGTAAATATATTTCGCCTTCAAAAAGTCCACCAAAACTCCAAAAATGACCAAATATAACTTATTGGGCTTTAATCAAAAACATGTATAAGCTTATACTAATATGTAGAAAATAATCCGGACCAAAATAAGCCCCTCCATTAAGCCGCGGCTTAAATGGGCCTATTGGGCCGCGAGCCCATAAGCTCCAAAATAAATATATTAAGCTTTAAGACAAGCTAATAAGCTACGTATCGCATTTGGTTATTATCGAAAGCCACAAAAATAGTTCACAAACATACGTAAATCAAAGTAAATAATCAAAAACATATCCCCTATGTTTTTCTTAAATGGGTCGTGAGCTATAAGCTCAAAATAAGCCATCAAAAGCTTAAAAATAAGTCCATAAATAAGCTATACAAGCTATTATTCAAAATAAGCTATCTAGCAACATATGTTATTCAACCATCACGACCACAACATCAAAACTACAAAAACCCTCTTTTTCTTTTTACTATTCACTAACCAAACACACTCTTTTTATTCATTTCGCTTCCAAAAATCGATTTTCACAACGATCAACTTGTACAACTAACATCTATGCATCAAAATAAACCCAAAAGGACAAATAAAATTTAAATTTGAAAACTTATAAGAAAATCTGCAAATTTGTAGATTTTGACACGAACCGGACAACCCAAACGTTGTTTAAATGAATACCCAGACACTAGGATCAACCCCAAATATTTATGTCTTCATGTTTTCTTGATCAAACTTTAAAAATTATGAGTGTGTGTGTGTGTTGTAGGTGGCGGACGAACCGCAAAGAGAGAAAGGGAGAGGATATTTTTTTGTAAAAATGATCTATGTGAGAAATGCTTAAATGTTAAGCATATAGGTGTACAACTTTAGACAAAGGAGCTAAAATTAAGCCTCATTGTCTCTTTTTCTTTCATATAACCGGCCGTGGCATCCAATGTGGGTGTCGGGTCTTTCTTTTCGTGTCGAAATCAATTAACTACTCGTAAAACTCAACCGTAAATTATTTCCCAAAGTTAATTAGCATTTTTATTCACTTTAAAAATACTTTTCCATTAACCTGGAGTATTTACTTGCCACATTTACACTTTAAACCTTTCAAAACTTAATTTGGACATTAACGGACGTGTTAGACTCGTTTTTCGGCATTTCTCAAAATTCACAGGTCAAACCACCCGGAATACAAATAACACAATAATACCTTCCAAAAGGGATTATTAATCACAATAAACCACAATTCATCACAATACTCATAAAATCACCATAATTCTCATAAAATCACTACCGTCAACACGGTACAAAATCTGAATAAACTGACAAAAGTCAAATAGTCAAAGGACTATAAATGAAATATTCAGAGCATAAAAAGGCAAAGGTTACAGAGACGTTCCAAATTGTCTATATAACTCTTCATTTTGAGAACGTAAGAGCTTACTGACTGTCCTTCTTCCTGTTTGCACGCGTGAGATTCTCTCACGGTCTGAAGAAGTTCCTGCACTGCCTATTGTGCATACAACGTTTTTAGTTCCTTTATCATATCATATGCACCAAGTTGTTCCATATTCTTTTGGATATCTGGATCCATGGTCATAAGCATAAGACCAAAAATTTCCTTCGAAGCCTTAACCTATGCAGAGTGGGTGTTAAGGACATCCGGAGGAAGTACTTGTCCAGCAGGAGAAACCGGTATAGGAGGTATTGGTTGCTCCAAAAATGGCAATTTATCTTCAACTGATAGCACAATCCGAAGATTGCGGTACCAGTCGATGAAGTTTGGTCTAGTTAATTTTTTTTTCTCAAAGAACGTCCTGAAAACCGAATTGTTTACGACTGTAGTAGTCATCTACAATCAGAAAAAGTTCAATTTATTAGTATTTTTTATAATTAAATTTTTAATAGAATTAACTACCTAATTAATTTACTAATTAAGACTAAGATCCAACTTGACCTCCCACTTATTACCGAAGGTCTGACCAACGAGTAAACAAGTAGGGCAAGAGGTAAGCGATGTGCGTTAATTGCATTAGATGCAACTCTTAGATTTATGAGACTTGTCAGAACATTAGTAATCATATAATAATGTCATGAGCATGTTTAGTTCTCATCTTATGCCTCGAGTCCAAGGTCTGACCAAGCATACTCGATTTAAGTCCACCAAGCAAGAACGTGCAAAAATTGCCATAATTCTGCCTATGAAAAAATTTGCCATGAGTTAGAATGACACTAAGGTCTGACCAAAGAGGCCAAACCAAATGTACGCGTTCTTAGTAGCACTTATTTTAAAAACTTTATAGAATTAAAATTTTCAGATAGGGTATTCACATAAATATGTCAAAATCGTGTACAAAGAGGCATGCAAACAACTTTGTAGCACTTATTTTAAAAACTTTATAGATGTCACTGTAGTAATCATAGGTTCTCGGTAACTCCAATCGAACGCACAAAGAAGTGGAGAAACAGGTCAGCATGAAGCTTATTAAAAACCTGAATTCTTTAGGAATGCCCGCCTTAAACTTCTCTTATAGTTTGTTCTAGTGGATGAGCCGTACTTCCCAAGGATTTATAATGTCCAGTTTTTAATTAATATAGAAATCAAGTTTCATAGATTATAGTTATATTAATTTTTCTCAAAAAAACTGGTTTTCCATGAAACAAATAGCAAGTCACCATAAGCATGTATCAAGCGTGAATTAATAGACTGGTTTTAACATCATCTTTCTCTCAAAGTATTACTCCGTATTGCATACATATTAGGCGTGTGAACGAGTAGTCAAGTAATCAATTATGCACATAAGCAGACAAATACAAAAGATGACATTAAATAAATAAGTAAACATGTAATATCCGAGTTCTCTTGCGAGTCTTCCCCAATTGAAGAACCATAAGACCCTCACTAGGTTTTCATCTATGTGCCTAGTGTTGATCCCACACCTTGATCGGCTCTTTAGAATATAAAGAGTTTGTTACCTTAGAAGAATCCAAAATAACAAAGATTGAGACTTTGTGAATATACCAAAGTGTATGCGGA
>BQNB010105048.1:0-23688 GCA_026074375.1 Tanacetum coccineum
AATCGAATCGAACCGTAAACCGAATTTGAATTCGGTATGGTTTTCGGGTTGACCCGAATTATACCATTTATCTAAAAAAATTAATAATTACATAGATATTTAGAAAAAAAATTATTTTAAACATAAAAAATGTTTATATATATACTAGGATAAAATTTTAATTGTCTTTTTATATGTATAAATATTAAAAATATATATATTTATATAAATTCGGTTTACGGTTCAGATTGCCAAACCCATATCCAACCCAAAAATCGAATTTGTAGTTCGGTTCGGTTCGGTTATTAATTCGATTTATTTGTTTTCAGTTCGGTTCGATTTTGGTTTTTTCGGTTTTTTCTGTTCACCCTAAATGAATCAAGTCTATATTGGTTTTGAAATCCATGTTGAGTGGCCCAATAAATTTGGCCCAACCTTGTATATGTTATGTAGGGGTGTAATACCTGAATATATCGAAAATCGGAATCGAATCGAACCGCAAAAAATGAAATGAACTTATAATCGAACCGAATTTGGCAAAACTAAACCGCATTTAATGTGCGGTTTTCGGTTTGGATATGGCTTTGGCAAAATAAAAACCGAACCGAAAACCAAATTCACATAAACATATGTATGTTTTTTATATATTTAGATGATATAAACATTAAAACCCGTCTTACCGCGACAACTGGCACGGAGTTAGCCGGGGCTTCTTCCTCTAGTCTAAAAGTTATAAAATTAAATGAAGAAATAATTAGAAAAATGTAACTCGGTTAGGTTTTCGGTTATTCGTTTCAGTTTAATCCAATTAAAATTCGGTTTGATTCGGTTTACGGTTATAAAAAAAATATTAGTCGAACTAACCGAACCGGATAAACCGAACTACCCGATAACCGAACCGATAGAACACCCCTATGAGTCATTATTAAATGTTAATTCAACATCCTTGTTTAACTATTGTGTATTTGTGTACACGATAATTACAAGTTTACAACCATTTATTTCTTGATTTAAAGGTATCCAATTTTCATCACTAACAAAATGTCAAATGAAAAAACGAACACGAAAGACATACTTTCAACCTAAGGCATGAATTTTGTTAGCCGAAATACCTAAACTTCTGAAAAAAGCCTATCGTTAAACTTGGCCTTTTTGAACGCTTACAAAATCACTAAAGCGAAAGAATCACATACATGTCAAAATGTTAGCACGACGATAATATACTGCAAAGAAAAAACATGAACGAAATAATTTACTACCATACTTGAAAGGACTTCTATATAAACCAATGTACAAAAATCCTATATTTGTATCATCTACTAAAGAATTTTGCGCTTCTAACAAAAGAATATCATAACTAAATTGTAAATTTCACACGTCTTCAATGGATTTTCTGGCTGCACTACTGTTCAGAATTATCGTTTCTTTTTTGTTCTATCATAATCACAAACTGTTTGCAATGTGAGTCCTGACTTGTGCAAGTTGAATCTGAGCAAGCGTGTGAGCGTCTAGATGGTTTGCCATATCCTTAGTTTTATGAAGAAGGAAAGTCCAGAGTAGAATTGTCACGAAACCACATATTTCCGTTGCAATTTGTGATGCACTATGCTTATCCCAGTCCTATCATCGTGCTAGCAATTAAGAAAAAAAATAGCGTAAAAGAAAATGGGTTGAATGCTTCATATGGGTCAAAAGTTGCCTAGTATATTTTTGCTTTTATTATTATAAAATAAACTAGCATCCAAAATTTCAAATAATACAACTTTTGTGAGCATATTCGACACGTTAACTATTTATTGAAAAGGAAAAAGAGGTTCTGAAGACGTTTTAGGGAAATCGAACTTGCCGAAATGCCCACTGTTTTGACCCAACGTGCCCCACCCATGTTTCCACCACTACTTTATGCAAAAACATACTAAATTACCTTGAACATGATAACCCTAGCCACAATGGTGAGGCTTGTAAACATGACATAGTATATCGGTGAAATGACATTGGTATTGAAGGTATCTGCAAATAGGTATTCCAAATTTATGAGCCTCAGAATTTCAGGATACGAATACTAGTATATTTTTTTGGGTAACCATGGTTTCTGACCTTTTGGCCGACTAATCCACGCGATTTGAACCCACCGCCACACAGACTCAAACCAGGTAAAGCCCTCCCTTTTCAGGAGATTAGCGTGGCCACTTCAAGGTTGTTTGCACCTAGCATGAACTTGAGATCTCACACATTTTAGAGTGATAGCCACAAACTCTTTTATCACTAGGCCACCCTTAAGTGGTTATACGAATACTAATATCACGGTAGCGCATTTAGGATTTTTGAACTGACATAACATAAAAAGTGTAGGAAATGCACTACAATAACATTATTCTTAATTATAATCTTTAAAACTATTCCATAATAATGTAGTTTGGTCTAAAAAAATTTTGAGTAACCAAAACATAATTTACACTTAAAAAAAAGGGCTTTTAGTGACACAATTTTTAATGACACGTAAAAAAAAGTGTAAGTGAAAGTATGTTTACTTACACTTTTCAAAAAAGTGTAAGTAAAAATCTAGTTTTACCCACATTTTTTAAAAAATGTAAACAAAAGTCCAATTCTTACCCACACTTCACATAAAATGTAACTAAACGTCTAGTTTTGTCCACACTTTTAAAAAAGTGTGAGCAAAAATCTAATTTTTACCTACACTTTACATAAAATGTAAGTAAAACTCTAGTTTTGCCCACACTTTTAAAAAGTGTGAGCAAAAGTCTGATTTATACACACACTTTACAAAGAGTGTGGGAAAAACTGTAGTTTTACTCACACTTTTTGAAAAGTGTAAGTAATAGTCTTACTTTTACCCACACATTTTAAAAGAGTGTGAGTGAAAGTTTAAGTTGTATCAAGGGCTAATCACGATCCAGAAATCGATTTGGTCAGCAACACGGGACTGAGGACCGGATCGAACTAAAACCGATTTGGTCCAAAACAGGGGACCAGGACCAGGACGAGGACCGGACCGAAATGTTCGGTCCATGTATGGGTCGGTGCAGTTCGGTTTAGATTGTCGGTTCGGTCCGGTCCAACAAAACATAATGACCGGTTTTGAGTAAGATCGAATCAGATCGGACTGGACCGAATATGAGGAAAAGGAGGGACCGAAAACCGGACTAAAATATGTTCGGTCCAGTTTTCGGTCCGATCCGCGATCTATTATACTCAATAGCTTTATGTACTTGTTGAAAAATGTAATTATAAGGCTCGCTTAGGTAACTAATACTGTTTATTAAACTTTTTTACAAAATATTTGTGTAAAAACTTTACTCTAGTAATATCTATTTTTTTTAAATCGTTTCACCCCTTTTTATATACACTTTTTCATTAGTTTCACCCCATTTTCCCCAAATTCTCTCGTCACTCTCGTCACTCACAGATTCATTTTTCTATCCCATTCGCTCCGCTTTTCTAAAATTCACATCAATCATTTTTAAATCAAATCATTTCATAAAAACTTCAGATTAATCATCTCTTACAAAAATTTACATTAATCACAATCCGGAGTTAGTTAATTGGTAGTTAGGGTTTCGAATCAGAGTTAGTTAATAGGTAGTTAGGGTCTCGAAGTGAGTTAATCGGTAGTTAGGGTTTCGAATCGGCACACAATTATTAGTAAGTCCTCAATACGCCTAGTTTGATTAAATTTTGATGTTTGTTAGCTAAATCGGCTTGATTGATTATTATTGATAATTTAATGTTTTGATATGGTTTTGTGGCATTTGGTAGCCTAATTTTCCGGCGTTTAGTTGCTAATAAATCGTTTGTGTATTTCCTGTTATTATGTGCTTCATCCGGTAATTGTTGTATATTAATTTGTATGTGTATTTCATACTGCATTGTTGTTTTTAATTTGCTCAAATGACATAATATAGATTATAGCAACACTTATAGGTATTGATTGTGCGTAGAAATATAAATGAGTCATTTATGTGATCTTCCGTGACGCATATATCGGTTGAACCCTTGTGTGACGTGTAGGAACATAATGTGTTTAGATGGTATGATGATGAATTTGTGTTTGTATAATGTTAGAATTGTGAGTGTATGTGTGATTCAAGATCGTATACATGTTAGAATCTGTGACCGGTACACTATCTATGTGTGTTAAGTTGAACAATATCCGTTTTTGATATCATATATGTTGAAGATGATAAAAGGTTAGGATCGGGATTGCTCTGTGACTGTATGTTGTTTTTTCTTATGTTTTGCATAGTAGCCTAACTGTATATGCATGTCACCCTTAAATTTATGTTATGTTGCTCACCCTACTGAGTTACCATTTTGAGCAAATTACAAAATTGTGTTAATTGTTGATTTGGGGTGTGTAGATGTGGTGCTAACTTGATTACTATCATTGAAGGTGGAATAGTCGTCTGTAGTGTTCACTTGACATATCTATTCATTGTACCTTTCTATGTGCATTTCTTATTTTTTTAATTCATTGTACCGATGGGATCATAAAAAAGTTGCATCAAACCAATGTGACCAAAAATGATCTTGGAACAATCATATGGCCCAGTGACACGCCTTTTAGTCCAAAAGGTTGGGAAATGCCAACCAATAATGAAAGCAAGTTACGAGTCAGGGTTCCAGCAAAATCAGGCTTTGTTCTGTTTGTCGATGTGATCCTAAGACCAAACAGGTTATATCTGTTACTGGTTTTTGTGTAGACGTTTTTAACGCAGTTATTGGTGCTTTGCCTTACGCTGTCAAAACCGAATTCATCCCTTTTGTTACTTCGGATGGGAAACAAGATCCAGGAACCTATAATGATCTTCTTCATAATCTTTCCAACGGGGTAATCATATAGATTAGTTACATGTGTTTTAAAAGTTTGTTGTACAAAGTTATTTTTTTTGTTTATCTTTATTCTTGATAATGTACTAGAAATTTGATGCGGTGGGCAGGAGACAAACAATTTGCAAAACGTTCGAAATATGTTTTGATTTAATATGGCTGATAATCAGTTTTTAACCAAACAACTTATTACTGTTGATTTGCTTAATTATCACATAAGCAAGTACGAGTAAGAACTAAATTAAGCAACCCTAACACCTTTTATCAAAACTAATTATCTGAGTATTGTGTTATTATACAAAATATAGTAGTAGTGTGCCTTAATTGCTTATCCAAAATGTTTATCTGATTATATATGTGTGAAATTCGCTTATTAAAAATGGGAAATATAATCTTGCAGGAGAGAAGTTTGTGTTATGGCTCTTCCATTGATCTTAGAATTTATTTGCAGGACTATATTCTCTCCCCTGTTCCGGTCATAAGATAGATGAAAAAATCAAAATTGACAATTTCAGCGCCAATGTGAGTCGATCATATACATATACAGGTCGTATCTCATTTGTATATGACAGTGTAATGATTTACAACAAACACACATCTATACCTTTTTAAGCTATACATTTGAGTTATAAAATTTGGTTTCCATATTACAGAGTGCTTATGGGTATATTGCTATAGCCATAGATCTTTTATTAAAGGAGGTGTATTCTCAGAGCGTGCAACCTGAGCAAACGACATCAGGTGAGGACAAAACTTTAAAGTGATTTCAGTTATGATATTTGATTCATTTTTGTTGCAGGATTAATGTAAAATAGACTAAAAAGGAAGCGAGTAATGTTGAGCACATGTAAGTATTTGTTAGTTAGAGCCATCTTTTCCTAAGTTTCAAATGAGTAATGTTGCTAACAATCAAAATTTATAATCTCAGGTTTGGTTGCTGGTATGTATTGAGGTCTGATGGATATTTGGTTTGGCTGCTCATCTTTTTTTAGCTCAGTTGTATTTATAGTTTGATTGCGATAATCATGTACTCGCATTTCATGAATAAAATATGGCAGACTAAAATGTATACAGTAAATACATTGGAACAGAATTTTTATAGCAGGCAATATTAACACCTATAGTGACTGTCACAAAACATTGTCACTATATACTTTTACCACCTGAACTTTTAATGACACTTTTTAAAAGTGAAGGTGAAATAAAAGGTCTTTTAGTGACACTTTTTTGGACATTTTCTGACACTTTTTGTGTGTCATTAAAGACTTTTTTTCTTGTAGTGTTAACACGACTTCTTAAAAATTACTTTTTATACTACCAAAACGAATAAAAAGTGTATGCGCGTCACCCTACCTTGTTCAAATAGTTTATTTGCATAACACATAATACGGCAAGTAGCAGGGTGAAAAACCATGTTTGAAAGCGTACGAACTGATACTTCCTGAAAATGATAGCTTAATAGCAATCTCCACTGCTTTTACACACATCAGTTGCATTCCCATAAACCTCTTAAAACTACAATAGATATTACATGTCGATTAAAGAAAAAAGGAGAAGCTAAACAGAAGACAAACCGTCAATGAGCCCATAAGAGAGCAGATTCCAACATATACGATTAGATGAGTCTGCCCATAATGTGGCACATAACGGTAAATGTGTACACCAACAAGAACCAGTGCAATGCACGCATAGACGAGAAAGCCTGTTAACATCATATTATTGTTGGTCTTCTTATATAAAGTCATAAGCTATATTCGCTTTGTTAATGTTCGAACAAAGTCAACGTACCTGGCTCAGTCGCAAAGTGCCATACTTGTCTGACTAAACCAACTGGAGTCTCTTGTGGAGCGTGCAACACAATTGTGGTCAAACCAAACAGGCAGAGTACACAGCCGACTACACCGAAAATATGCATCCTTTCATCCAAAAGATAATGTGCTAATAATGCGCTACACGTGTAATTGACAGTTCAAATTACACGTGACTAAAACCAACTGGAGTCTCACATCACGTTCAGATTAAAGATTAAAGTGCACAAAACCTTGTGCGTTATGCATTAAAGGGGATATAATGAATACTAGTGAATTTATTGTATTTTTGTTTGTCTGTCTTTTATATGTTTGTCCTTTAGTATATTTGATAACGCTTTAATTATACATGTTTTCGGCGGCGTTATTTGATATATATTTAACTATTTCTCGTGAGCTTTTGGTACTCTTTAGCCTAAAATAGATGCAGGTTCACTTGAAGTAATCTCGAGCTCAAAAGAACAAAGTTCAAGTATTTATAGTTATTGGAAAGCAAGATTAAAGAAAAGAAAGGACCAAAGCTGAAAAAGTCCTAAATACGCCACACTTACCCTTTGTACGCCGCACTTTCCATCGAGTCCAAGACTTAAAGACAATTAAATGAAGACTGCATTTAATCACCAAGTACGCCGCACAATACTTCTAGTGCGCCGCACTTCCTATCATAACTATGAAGAATTTAATGGAATTAAATATACCTCGCATTTACACCCTAAGTACGTCGCACACTTTGTGCGCCACTTTTCACTCAAAATCGGCCTATAAATAGAGATGAATTTTCAGTCCAAAATAATATCTTCAACTCACTCTTTATTCCTTCAATCATATTTCTCTCTACACATCTCCATAAATACCACAAATACTTGAAGATTGAAGATCAAATCACGAAGAACGAAGAAGAACATCATAGAATTTAGAAGAAATATAGGTGCTATGATTCTATACTTGTTAAGGGTAGAGTTTGATCCATATTCTTACCCGGATATAGTATGTTTCTTGTTTATCTACTTAACTTTGTTATGAATTTTTTAGCCATGAGAGGCTAAATCTCTCATGACTACTCGGTCAAAATAATATAATGAATAAGTGTTTGGTATAGTTGCGGTCTTGTTAATCTTAAGCATATGTTAAAATCCTATTGTGTCCAATCTTATAAACTTTGATTATCAACTTTGGTTATATACTCATATCGGTATAGGTCGAAAGACCCGTTGTGACCTATATAGTTTTAAAGATTTGTCTATGATCTTTATCATTGGTGATGAGAAATCCACTTATGTTATTTGATAAACAAAATAGATTTGATATAATAATAATTGGATTATTTGAGTGACACATTTGATCGAGTTAACTGAATATAAGTCTTAAGTTAAACAAGTTAATTTGTGAAAACGTTTTCTGACGAGAAACCCTTTTTATAAATTAAAGTCCCAAGTTTGAGATCGTAATTATCGTCATTGCTTATAAGTTATATGAAACTATCCGAGTAGTCATTGTTCTCATTATTGAATTCAGTTACTTTTATGTTAAAGTTTACTTTTCATCTGATTATTCGAACACTACGCAAATCCCTGTGAACGATCTGGTCTTACCTGAAGTGTTATACTACATACGTGGTTTATTTTTTTACCCGTGTGTATTCCTTCTAATAACGGTAATTTTAACTCTTATAAATTTTAAAGCTTTTGAAACATATCATAGTTATTGGCGCGCTGCCGAGGATTCATAGTTGTTCTATAATTAATGTTTTAAAATATTTTTAACATTCCCTTCTTTTCACAATAATCATCTGTAGCAGTTTTCTGGAAAAACTGAACCCATCAAATTCTCTTTGATGATTACATGTTTGCTTCCAACTTGGAACTTGTGAACCATTACCTGAACCTGAACTTATCGAATCGAAGACTTCGTGATGAAACAGAAGAGTTCCATTCGAACAAAGAAACGATCCACCTCAACAACCTGTCTACGCGCCAATTCTCAACATCAATTACTTTCGTCGACTTTCTTGATATCCTTGAAAATTACAATCCAATGGATGATGAACCAATGTGGGCTGCCAACTGTGTTATCACTCCGACTCCTGGTTTCGTAATCACCATTCCTGCTACCGCAAATGAATTTGACATTAAAGGTAACCACTTGACTCTTATAAAAGGAAACCAATTCGATGGTAGAATTAAAACCGATCAGCACAAACACGTTCACGAATTCCTCGAAATATGTGATATGTAAAAATACAGAGACACCAAGAATGAAGTTAGGTAGCCTATATGATCGTTTGCCACTTTATCACTTACTTAGTGTAAGCAAAAATATGGCTAGATGAACTAAACGAAGGAACTATCAAAACGTGGGATGAACTTCGAACCGTTTTCATTAGCCAATTCTTTCCCCCAGCTCTTTTTGATCGACTCCTCAGAGAAATCCGAGCCTTTTCTCAACATGAAAATGAATCTCTAACCGATGCTTGGCTTCGTATGAAGGAAATGCTCAGAAACTGCCATGGTCACAATCTATCCAAAGGCAACATCATAAAAATCTTCTATCACAGCCTTAACGAAACTACCCAAGAAGTTTTAAATGCCGCAGCCGGTAGTATTTTCCTTTATAAAACACCAAACCAAGCTTATCGGCTTCTTGGAGAAAAGTCTTTACTCACAAGCTTCAAAAAAAAAACTGGCCCTACTTTAAAAACCAAAAATACAAAAAACCATCTTTAAGAAAAACCGTACTTTCGCCGATGAAGTAGGCAGTAATTCTCAATGGATGCTCATATAAAGATTTTCATCTCGTTTAAAACAACTAAACCCTAATCATAACGATGATGACATACCCATGTCCCGTTAAGAAGAAGTCAAATTCATGCAAACCTTCCGTCGTACTCGTTTTTACAATCATTACCGCGACCGTGATTCAAACCACGATAATTGTCGTTCAAACGAAAGAAATGATTACAATCGAGACAACTATCAATCTAACTCTGATGGTAAACCCAAACTTTAAAAACAACTAAGCGATTTCATAAAAGCTCAACAGTCGACCAATTCTTTTGTCAAAGATACTTTTATGGATCTCAAAACCAAACTCGAAACAACAACCAAAACTCATCAAGCATCAATCCGAAATCTCGAAGCTAAATTCGACAGATTTCTTGACAAGCAATCTGGTCGACCTTTTGGATCTCTTCCCAGTAACACTCAACCTAACCCAAAAGGTAGCTCATCTAAACCTTACCAACCACCACAAGCGCAAAATGAACATGTAAATGTCGTATTTACGCGAAGTGGTAAAACCTATAACCCATCTATCAACCCAAATGATCAGCCTAATGATTCTGAAACTCCGATAAACTTCGATAGCGATGATGAAGATGATGAACCTACACCTCAACCCAAACCTAAATAACCAAAACCAGTCAAAGAAACACCGATACCCAACCCGTACAAACCAAAAATCCCATATCCTCAACACCTCAGAAACGAGAAAATGGAAGCTCAATATGGAAAATTCCTCGACATAATTCGAGCCGTTCGAATCAACATACCTCTTGTCGATGTTTTAGCCGGAATGCCCAACTATGGCAAATTTCTCAAGGAACTCGTGAGTAACAAACACAAAATCAAACAAATTTCAGCCGCTTTCCTGAGCGATGAAAGTTCCGCCATACTTCAAAACAAAGTTCCACCAAAACTTGGAGACCCTGGAAGTTTTCTCATTCCATGTAACTTCAATAAAGCTTTCTCATGTAATACTCTAGCCGACCTTGGTACTAGCATCAATCTCATGCCGTATTCCTTATACGCAAAGTTATCTCTCGAAACTATCAAACCTACTAAAATGAGCGTAAGATTAGCCGACTGATCATTCTAATATCCTATTAGAATAGCTAAAAATATGCTCGTTGAAGTTGGTAAAATCACCTTCCCTGTCGATTTCATTATTCTCGAAATGGAAGAAGACAGTAAAGTTCCCCTTATCTTAGGAAGACCTTTTCTTCACACTTCCGATGCAGTAATTCGAGTTAAACAGAAGCAACTCAATCTCGAAGTTGGAACTGAACGAATGATCTTTCGCATCGATTTTGTGATGAAACATTCTTACTCAAACGATGATACATGTTTCAGTATTGATGTCATTGATACCCTCCGAATACGCTATACGTAAATATATATAGTATATAAGGATTATATCAAATAATAGTATAGTAAGTATTTTCCGTCGGGTTCGAGAAACAAACTTTTAACCAAAGTAGTCTTAAAAACCTCCCGGGTCGTTTTCCCTCGACGAAGCGTGAATTAAAAATCGGTTAAGTCCGTGGTCGCGCGTTTTGAATGGTTTCAAAGATTTTTGAATTGGTTTTTCTAAATCCTACTAAATATAAATGACAAGTCGATAAATGCACGGAAGCAAGTAAACAAGAAATTAAAATTGAACACGTAAGCATTAAAATGTAAACGGGAATTTAAAACGCGACATTTAAAACCTAAATTATCAAAAATTAATCCTAAACTATTTTTCTATTATTTCCAATCCTAATTTACTAACTACTAATAAAAAGCTAAGGAAATTCTAAAACGAGAGTGCTTAAAGTTTAAAAACGAAGAAAACGAGAACGGGAACGAAATCCCGTTCTTTAAAAAGTGAAATTTCAAAATATTAACCCTACGAAAGTAAATTTCAAACCTAAGCCTAGATTATGATAAAAGAAAATTTTATAAAAAAGAAAATTATTTTTTTGATTATTTTTCTATTTATTATGATTTTTTTAAAGTTTTTAACAAAATTAATTCACGAAAATTATAAAACTTTAAGCTAAAAATCCTATAAAATTTCTAAAAGTAGCTAATGATAAGAAGAATGCAGGAAAAATGAAAAATCCTAAAGTGCTAAACTTAATAAGCCGGGAAAAAGCTTTTAAGCACTCGAAGTGCTTATTATACCTAAAACTCAAAAAAGGGTTAAAAGGATTTAAAACGCACCTTAGGACGTAAAAGTCCCAAGGGCGCAGTGGTTAGTGTGGTGGTGTGTTGTGTTATAAAAAGGTTGAGGAGGGTAGAGGTCCAGGGTTCGAGCCTTGCTCACCCTGGATTTCCCCTCTTCCCTTTTTTTTATTTTTGCAAAAACTTTAAAAAGCAAAGATTTAAAACAACTTAAAACTAATAACATCTGTAAAGACAATTCTTTTAAAACTTCCAAATAAGCTAGAAATTAGCTTATTATACAGACAGAAGCACTTAACCTTTTTTTAAAACTTTATTAAAACTCAAGGGCACAAAATAAGCTTGGAATATGCTAACAGAATCAAAATAAGCTAACTACACTATTACTAAAACCTAATGAACAAGCAGGAACAAGAATTAAGCAAAGAAATAGCCATATAAGCTGAAACATAACAAATAAGCTTTTGTACAAAACTGTATACCAAACAGTTTTCTGGCAAACTGAACTAAACTAAATTATCTCTTGGATACATACACGTGCTTCCAATTCTGAACTTGTCGAACCATTACCTGAACCTAAACAAACCTTGAATCGATGACTCTGTCGACGAAACAAGAGAGTTCCGTTCGAAAGAAGAAATGAACGACCCAAAAGAATAATCTATCCACCTTTTCTTGACATCAACAGTTTCCGTCACTTTCTCGATACTTATCGAAACTACGATCTAATAAATGATAAACCAATGTGGGCTGCCGACCGTGTTGTCGCTCTGACTCCCGGTTCCGCAATCACCGTTCATGAAACAGCAAACGAATTTGCCATTAAAGGTAACCACTTGACTCTCGTCAAAGAAAACTAATTCGATGGTAGAATCAAAACTGATCTTCACAAACACATTCACGAATTCCTCAGAATATGTGATATTTTAAAATACATAGACACCAAAAATGAAGCCGTTCGCCTGATGATGTTTCCCCTATCACTCATGGGTGAAGCAAAAACTTGGTTAAACAAACTCAAAGAAGGAACTATTAAAACATGGGTTGAACTTTGAACTGCCTTTATTAGCCGATTCTTTCCCCCGTCTTTATTTGATCGACTCCTCAAAGAAATTCGGTCCTTTTCCCAACATGAAAAAGAAACTATAACTGATGCTTGGCTTCGTATGAAGGAAATGCTTAGAAACTGCCATGGTCACAACCTATCCAAAGGCAACATCATCAAAATCTTTTATCACGACCTTAACGAAACTACCCAAGAAGCTCTTAATGCCGCAGCCGGTGGTATTTTTCTTTAAAACTCAGAATCAAGCTTATCAACTTCTCGAAGACAAAGTCATACTCAAGCTTGATTGGGCTAAAAAAAATCTAAACCATCTCTTAAAAAAACCGTTGCTTTCGCCGATAAAGGTAGCAGTAACTCTGATACTGACAAAATTATGGCCCGAATGGATGCCATGACCATGAAGATGGATGCTCAGTACAAAGAACTTCAATCCCGTTCAAAATAACCAATCCTCGATCATAATGATGATGATACACCAATGTCTCGTGAAGAAGAAGCGAAATTCATGCAAACTTTTTGTGGGACACGTTTTTACAATGATTACCGCGACCGTGATTCGAATCACGATAATTGGCGTTCTAGCGGACGGAATGATTACAACCGAGATAACTATCGATCCAATTCTGATGACAAACCCTATGACGTTCAAAGACAACTAAATGATTTCATGAAAGCTCAACAATCAACAAACACTTTTGTCAATGAAACGTTTATGTAACTCAAGACTTAGATCGAAGGAGTAACCAAAAACCATCAAGCCTCAATTCAAAATCTTGAAGCTAAATTCGACATATTTGCTGACAAACAATCCAGTCGACCTTCTGGATCTCTTCCTAGTAACACTCAACCTAACCCAAAAGGTAGCTCATCCAAACCTTATCAACCACCACAAGCTAGAAATGAACATGTAAATTCCATATCAACACGAAGTGATAAATCCTATGACCCACCTATCAACCCAAATGATCAACCTAATAATTCCGAAACTCCTATCAACTTCGATAGCGATGATGAAGACGAAGAATCTACACCTCAACCCAAACCTAAAATTAAGGACCCAAACCAGTCAAAGAAACACTGTTACCTAAACCATACAAACCAAAAATCCCATATCCTCAACGCCTCAGAAAGGAGAAAATGGAAGCTCAATACAGATAATTCCTCGACATGATTCGAGCCATTCGAATCAATGTACCTTTTTTCGATGTTTTAGCAGAAATGTCCAATTATTGTAAATTTCTCAACGAACTCGTTAGTAACAAACACAAAATTGAATAAATTTTAGCCGCTTTCCTAAGTGATGAAAGTCCCGCGATGATCCAAAACAAAGTCCAACCTAAACTTGGAGACCGAGGAAGTTTTCTTATTCCATGTAACTTCAACAAAGCTTTCTCATGTAATGCTCTAGCCGACCTCGTAAAATTATCTCTTAAAACTCTCAAACCCACTAAAATGAGCGTAAGATTGGCCGACCGATCATTCCAGTATCCTATTGGAATAGCTAAAAATATGCTAGTTGAAGTTGGTAAATTCACCTTCCTTGTTGATTTTGTTATTCTCGAAATGGAAGAAGACAGTAAAGTCCCCCTTATCTTAGGAAGACCTTTTCTTCACACTGTCGATGCAGTGATTCGAGTTAAACAAAAACAACTCAATCTTGGAGTTGGAACTGAACGAATGATCTTTAATATTGATTCTGCAATAAAACACTCCTATTATAATGATGATACATGTTTCAATATTGATGTCATCCACGAAATCTTAGAAGAAGATTTCGAATGCTCTTCTCGATAAAGGTAGTGAAATCTTCTATTCTATCAAAGGAACCATCCTAGAAGAAAAGCTCTTTGCTGAATTCGATGAATTCATAGCAATGACCGCCGACATAAACTCTGAATCCGAATCCGACACCAAGGAACCACCATTCAAAAAAATCATCTTAAACACTGATTATAAGATCAAAACATCTCTCAAAGAACCACCTACGGACCTTGAACTCAAACCTCTTCCTGATAACTTGGAGTATGTATTCTTGGAAGAACCCTCTTTTCTTCCAGTGATCATATCATCTCAGCTTTCTGAAGAAAACAAAAACAAACTCATATCTGTTATTAAAAGACACTAGCAAGTTTTTGATTGGAAAACAACAGACTTTCCTGGGATCTGTCCATCTTTTTGCAAACATAAAATTTAATTCTTAGATGCTAAAAAACAGTTGTTCAAAACAGAGAAGATTGAACCCAAACATGCAAAAAGTTGTGAAAAAAGAGATTGTAAAACTCCTCGATACCATAATTATTTATCCAATCGTTAATAGTCCTTGGGTAAGCCTCATCCACTATGTACCAAAGAAAGGTGGTATTACAGTAATAACCAATGAAAAAGATGAACTTGTTCCAACAAGAACCATTACGGGTTGGCGAGTATGCATCGATTATCGTAAGCTCAATGAAGCAACCGCAAAAGATCACTTCCCTTTACCATTGATGGACCAAATGTTAGAAAGACTCGCAGGAAATAAATATTTTTGTTTCCTCGATGGTTTTTCGGGATATTTTCAAATACCAATCGATCTTATGGACCAAGAAAAAATAACATTCACTTGTCCTTTCGGTACATACGCTTATAAAAGAATGCCTTTCGATTTATGTAATGCTCCCGCTACTTTTCAAAGGTGCATGTTATCTATCTTTCATGACATGATCGAAGAATTCGTCGAAGTATTCATGGACGATTTCTCCGTCTTTGGAAACTCTTTCGATAACTGTCTAAACAGTCTAGATAAAATGCTTCAACGTTGCAAAGATGCACATCTTATCCTTAACTGGGAAAAATGTCACTTCATGGTAAAAGAAGGAATTGTGCTTGGACACAAAGTGTCTAGAGCAGGACTTGAAGTCGACAAAGCAAAAATCAACGTAATCTCTCAACTTCCACCCCCTACTAATATCAAAGGTATTAGAAGTTTTTTAAGACATGTAGGTTTCTACCGAAGACTTATTAAAGATTTCTCAAAAATTGCCCGTCCTCTCACCAAGTTGCTCGAAAAAGACACTCTATTCGAATTCGTTGACGAATGTCTCAACGCATTCAATTGGCTTAAAGAAAAACTTACGAGTGCTCCTGTGATCATTAGCCTAAATTGGAACCTTTTGTTCGAATTCATGTGTGATGCAAGTGATTTCGCAGTTGGAGCAGTCTTTGGTCAAAAAGATGGTAAAAACTTTCATCTAATATACTCTGCAAGCAAAACCCTCAATACAGCTCAGCAGAAATACACTGTTACTGAAAAAGAACTTATGGTTGTAGTCTTCACATTTGAAAATTTCCAATCATATATGGTATTATCAAAAACAATTGTTGATAACGCCTAAATTATATATGTTTTCGGCGGCGTTATTTGCATTTATTTGATCATTTCTCGTGAACTTTTGGTACTTAATCAAATATATTTGCTATTATATGTTCTAGGTACGTGTCGTGGAATAAAACAGAATAATACACAAAGATTTGAAGCTTAAACGAAGAAATAACTGAAGATAAAGATCTCCCGACACCTGTTCACTGTTTTGATCATAACTTGAGCATACGAACTCCGTTTTAGTTGATTCAAGCGGCCACACAAAGAGAATTCAATTATCTACAACCACGAATAAGGCCAATTGCTGAGGTATTACCAAGATTGCCAGATTTACTATTGAGTACATCATATTTTATGGAGAAACAATTAATTCGCGGATCTGGTCCATAATCCGTCCATGTTCATTCCCAACTTGGTCCCCAAGTTACCTTTACCCTATAAATACCCCCCATATGAACCTTAGACGAAATCATCTCCTCACATATAAATAACAAGAAAAAGATCCAAGAAACCAAAGAAGTACGTCGCACTTATCACAAGTGCGCCGCACTTTCCACCATCACCAAAACCGCGGCACAACATTTCTTGTGCGCCGCACTTTTGGTCAAACTTCCTAAAGAAACGGTTAAGTCCTAATAAATGTTGAGTGCATTAACTCCTCAAGTGCGGCGCACTTATTTGTAAGTGCGCCACACTTCTGCCCGATTTCAGCCTATACATAGAGGCATAATCCACCCCATTTTACACACACCTCTCACAACAATTCTCTCATCATCCCACACCATCTAATCCCCAATTTCTAGAGTAGTGACAGTACTCAAGGGGTTCGGATCGATAGGAATCAATAGCTTGGTTTTTAGAATAGTTTTCATTTGGGAAAACTAATTGTCGAATAGTTGATCTTGTAATCATTTGGTATAATCTCTATAACTCTTTTAATATGAAGTTTTCTGGAATTTATATGATTATTATGATCTTCACTTCTTTCATTATGGAGTAGTCATCTTATGTTTGTTTGGGCATTATGTGATCTTGGATATGGAGCGTTTGGATATGTGTTTATTGAATTGGTAAAACATATTTTATACAAGAATATAGGCCGAAAGGGTTCTTTTATATATGTGTTTAATCATTCCACTTAATATATTGGTTATAATAACTTATAAAGGCCGAAAGGATTTGTTGTTATTAATCGATATAATCACTAGTTATATTTAAAGGCCGAAAGGATTTATAACTTGCGATAACTCTATTTTAAACACTATTCCAAACACATCATTATCTAAGTGATCATTGGCTAAACAAACATACCTTAATCATTTGATTGAATCATCTTTTAATTGCTTTCGTTATAATATCCGATATATGTAAGATTTGGTTAATTTGATCCGTGACAATCTTATTAACCTTAGCACCTTAATTACAAACTGTGAAAACTTCAATTCCCGTGGAACGACCTGGACTTACCTAAAGCTATACTATACACGAACGAGTATACTTCCCGAGTGTTGTGTTTTTAGTAGAACTCGGTATTTCTAGTATTATAAATTCAAAGCTTGGAAAACATACATCAAGTTTTTGGCGTCGCTGCCGGGGAATTGTTTAAGTTATTATAGTTTGTTGTTTGTTTTTGGTGCTAAATTGTTTCTCGTTAAGTTGTCTACTGTTTTGCAAATAAATTTTTTCAAACTCGCCGTACCGTTTTCTGGCAAACGGAAACCAAAAATCATTTTTCTCCAGGAAGTACGCCGCACATCCTATTTGTGCGCTGGTTTTCCTGAAAACCCAAGAAGTACGTCGTACTTTACCCAAGTACGCCGCACTTTCTGCAAATTTTCACAAACATAATCTTATTTTCAAAAAACAAAAAACAAAAACTACCCAATTCTGCTAGTCTTAGGTTCTATATCATTTGGAATTGTATTTTATCTTGATTTTATGCCTTATGTGTCGTATTTGTATAATTATCTAGTTTATTATAATATTCGAAAAAAAACATAAAATTTCCAGAAAAGTCGGCGCACTTTTCCTAAAGTACGCTGCACCTATATAAAAAAAATCTTTTATTTATTTATCCTTATTGATATTTTTATAATTAAAAGTAATATATATAAATTTATATTTTTTATATATATTTATTATTATAAATCTATAAAATGAAAAAAATATATGAAAATACTTTTCCTTTTTTTTGAATATTATCATTATTAGCACTTAATTATATATTAATATGTACTTTTTGTAAAATGTTGAGTATGTATTAATCCCCTATCTTTCGGAAAACAACTTGTGAATCTAATATATAAATTAAATAAAAATTTAATAACAAAGACTTGTAAATTTAAAATTATCCAAAAAGAATCCATTCAGAGTGAATCATTCAAATCTTCAACTCAACATTCTTTCGTTAATGAGTTTGTCGTCATAAATATACCTGAAGAGGATGTTGAACCCAAACAAATAATTCTCGATCCCGATGATCAACCTATGTGGGAAAATGCTAAGACTGTAGCACCGACTCCTAATTCTGCCATTATTCAACTCGATGTTGATGACAACTTTGTTATCAATAGTACCCACTTGAAAATGATTTTGGAAAATAAATTCGATGGTTATCTGCGGGCCGATCCGCATGACCATATCCGTGAATTCCTCGCAATCTGCGACATGTTTAAATATGGAGAAACTCAAAGTGAAGCTGTCAAGCTCTTGATACTTCCCTATTCCCTATCCGATAAAGCTAAAACCTGGTTTAACGAACTTAATGAAGAGTCTATAACATCGTGGGAACAAATGAGAAAAGCTTTTATAAACAGATTCTTTCCACCTTCGTTGGTTAATTTAATTCGTGACAATCATCTTAGCCTTAGCACCTTAATTACAAACTGTGAAAAATTCAATTCCCGTGGAACGACCTGGACATACCTAACGATATACTATACATGAACGGGTATACTTCCCGAAGTGTTGTGTTTTTAGTAAAAATCGGTTATTCTAGTATTATAAATTTAAAACTTGGAAAACACACATCAAATTTTTTGGCGCCGTTGCCGTGGAATTGTTTAAGTCGTTATCAGTTTGTTGCTTATTTCTGGTGCTATTTTGTTTCACAATCAAAATTTTCAAACTCGATGTACCGTTTTCTGGCAAACGAAAACAAAAACTCATTTTTTCTTCAGGAAGTGCGCCGCACATTATATCTGTGCGCCGGTTTTCCTGAAAACCCAGAAAGTACGCCGCACTTTCTGCAAAATTTTCATAAACAGAATCTTATTTCAAATAAAAAAAACCAAAACAAAAACCCCCAATCTGCTAGTCTTAAGTTCTATAATCATTTAGAATTGTATTTTATCTGATTATATGCCTTGTGTATTTGTAATTATCTAGTTTATCATAGTATTCGAGAGAAAAAAACATAAAAATTCCATAAAAAGTCGGCGCATTTTTCCTAAAGTACGCCGTACCTATCCAAAAAAAATCTTTTATTTATTTATCCTTATTTAATATATATAATTAAATTAAAATATATCTAATGTATAAAAAATATATATAAAAAAATATTTAAAAATATATATGAAAATAATTTATTTTATTTCGAATATTATACTATTAGCCTTATTTATATATATATAAATGTCTTTTTGCAAAATGCTTAACGTATGTATAAATCCCCTATCTTTCGGAAAACAACTAGTGAGTCTAATATATAGATTTAATAAAGATCTAATAACAAGGACTTATAAATTTAAAATTATCCAAAAAGAATCCATTCAGATCGAATCACACAAATCTTCCACCCAACATCCTTCCGTTAATGACTTTGTCGTTATAAATATACCTGAAGATGATGTCGAACCCAAACAGATAATTCTCGATCCTGATGATCAACCCATGTGGGAAAGTGCTAGGACTGTAGCACCGACTCCTAATTCTGCAATTGTTCAAATCGATGTTGATGACAACTTTGTTATTAACAGTACCCACTTGAAACTGATTTGCAAAAATAAATTCGATGGTTATCTGCGGGCCGATCCGCATGACCACATCCGTGAATTTCTCGCAATCTGCAACATGTTCAGATATGGTAAAACTCAAAGCGAAGCAGTAAAGCTTTTAATATTCCCTTTTCCTTGTGCGATAATTTAACGTACTAAGTGATAAGTCTATAACATCGTGGGAACAATTGAGAAGAGCTTTTATAAACATATTATTTCCACCTTCGTTATTTAACCGTCTTTTACTTGAAATCAGAAATTTCTCTCAACTCGTATATGAAAGTCTATCCGACGCTTGGTTACGACTCAAGAGCATGATTCAAAAATGCCATGTGCATGGTCTGACCAAAGGAGCTATTATTCAAATATTTTATCATGGTCTAGACGAACCCACTCAAGGAACCCTGGACGTAGTAGCCGGAGGAATCTTCCTTTACAAAAGTCCAAATCAAGCTTTTCAATTTCTCAAGGACAGAGTCCTTTCTGAACATGATTGGCCCATTAAATCTCAAAATGATCATCATCAAAAATCTGTTTCTTTCACCGATGGAAGTGATAGTAATACTGATAATTCTCAATTAATGAAAAAATTGAAGGCTATGGATTCTCAAATTATAAGCTTAAATAAAGAATTGCAAGATATGCGTGAGAAATATAAAGAGCTTAGAGAGGGAAACGCTTCTAAAAAAAACATAAACGATGACACGTCGATGTGTGAACGTCATGAAGCTAATTACATCCAATTTGAAGATTATCATAACCGAAATTCTTTTGATTCATTTTCTCACCAATCCCTTTATGATCCTAATGATTCCGAGAAATCGCTCACAGAGTTAAACAATGATGTGAGAAATGACCGCGAAGATTTCAAAAGATGTGTCCGTAGCATGAGAACTGTTCATTGGAAACTCTATGACAGCGACGATCGTAAAACTACTAGTGTTTTACCAAACAAAAAGTCTAAAACAGTCAACCAAGAACCTCAATCCAAAACAAATCTTGAAAAATCAATCACAAAATTCTTTGATGGTCAAAGAGTTACAAATATGTTTTTCAAAAACAATGTTAACGATATGATTTTAAAAATGAAGCAAAATGAAAATAATTTCCAAACTAAAATTAAAAATATGGAAATAAAAATTGATGAGTGGTCTAAATCTCAAATCATATCTTTAGAACAAACCGATAGGACTGACCCACCTCCTCCTCAAGCTCACACCGAGCATGTGAATGCCGTATTCACCGAGAGGGGAAAGTCTGATGATTCGCCAAAAACTTAAAAAGATCCACCACCTCCTATCATTGTTAAAGATAAACCATTTAAGACATCAAAAATTGGCTATCACGTGGTAAAAACAAAAGAATATCCTTTCCGCGAATACATACCTAAAATCCTGGTCCTTCAAGCATTAAGAGTGGATCATTCCCACTTGAACCGTATCATTAAAGAATCTTAAATCATGTTAAGTATAATAATAATAATAGTAGTAGTAATAGTAAATGATAATAATAAACCTAAAAACTAAAATACATATATATAAAATAAAAAATTTGCAGTATTTCACGCATTCGGCCGGTGTGTCGCGTATCTCGATTTCTGCATTCAAAAAGAAATTTATCGAACTTCTTGGGTGTGTTCGTTGGAAACCCTCACGAGACTATAACTCGTCCACTCGGGACACCGAGGGGTTTAAAGGCTTGTTGCATGCGCTAAATGCAACCGTGGTGCCTACGAAAGTGCGCTTTTGTATTTAATGTTTTTCTTGTAGTTATGTCTATTTTGTAGATTAAATAAAACAGGTGGAGCTTGGAATGGTGGTTGGCATTTTACACTTGGAAACTTATATAATTTGAGTATTATATTACATGTGGTAGAATACACATGCTTGGCTTTCCGTTTCGCGCCATATCCTTCATAATTCAACAAGAACTTAAGAAAACCCGAGAAGCTTCAATTTTTCGCATAATGCTCAACTTAAGTGTGGAGGAGCTCTCGCTCCTGACTAAAAAAAGAAGAACGTATTGGAATCACTCAAGGATAGCTCCCTCGCAGCTATATCTATCTATACCCCTCGCAGCTATATCTATCTATACCCCGAGAAGTACCATTTTCCCTTAATTTTCCCTATTTTCTATATTTATCGGTTCTCACATTGAGGGCAATGTTCAACTTAAGTGTGGAGGGGTAGCAAATAGAAAAAATTAATCATGTCCCTCCATGTTTGCCCTGTACTCTGGCTACATTTTTCAACTGATATTTTCTGGAAAATTAAAAAAATTAATATATACTTTCTTTTCAAAATTAAAAAATGCATACTCTTAATAAGGCAAATCCACCCGGATTGATACTATAACTAGCACAAAAATCAACCCACTTAAATTGTGAGAAATTTAGCCTTAAAGAATTCGGGTATCCACCTTTGATACCTAAGATAATTGATGCCTTTAGCTTGTTCGAGTTAAGGAATGAGCAATCATATGTATCTATTCCATCGTTATGGATGTGTATATGTGGTTTTGTCGCCTTTTCTGGAGCAATGGTATTGGTTGAAAGTTATATGAGTGGGCCGGTAATTTAGTAGCTCCAGAACTTGTGCTTGATCATCATTTACTAGACCGCAGTGAGGTTAATTGAATTCTCTTCGCGTGGCCGCTTAAACGAAGATTTGAAGCTTAAACGAAGAAATAACGCTGATCAAGCTACTTTATTCAAGCGGCCACGCGAAGAGAATTCAATTATCTACAACCATGAATAAGGCCAAATGCTGAAGTATAACCAAGATTGCCGGATTTACTATTGAGTACATCACATTTTATGGAGAAACAATTAATTCGCGAATCTGGTCCATAATCCGTCCACATTCATTCCCAACTTGGTCCCCAAGTTAACTTTACCCTATAAATACCCCCCATATGAACCTTAGACGAAATCATCTCCTCACATACAAATCACAAGAGAAAGATCCAAGAAACCAAAGAAGTACGCCGCACTTATCACAAGTGCGCCGCACTTTCCACCATCACCAAAACCGCCGCACAATATTTCTTGTGCGCCACACTTTCGGTCAAACTTCCCAAAGAAACGTTTAAGTCCCAATAAATGATGAGTGCATTAACTCCTCAAGTGCGCCGCACTTATTTGTATGTGCGTCGCACTTCTACCCGATTTTAGCCTATAAATAGAGGCATAATCCACCTCATTTTACACACACCTCTCACAACAATTCTCTCATCATCCCACACCATCTAATCCCTAATTTCTGGAGTAGTAACAGTACTCAAGGGGTTCGGATCGATAGGAATCAATAGCTTGGTTTTTAGAATAGTTTTCATTTGGGAAAACTAATTGTCGAATCGTTGATCTTGTAATCATTTGGTATAATTTCTATAACTCTTTTAATATGAAGTTTTCTGGAATTTATATGATTATTATAATCTTTACTTTTTTTATTATGGAGTAGTCATCTTATGTTTGTTTGGGCATTATGTGATCTTGGATATGGAGCGTTTGGATATGTGTATATTGAATTGGTAAAACATATTTTATACAAGAATATAGGCCGAAAGGGTTCTTTTATATATGTTTGTAATCATTCCACTTAATATATTTGTAACATCCGACAATTTTCGGAATTTTAAATGACTATTTTACCCTTTGACTTTTTGGGTCTGACTTGACTTTTTGACT
>BQNB010105049.1:9438-23687 GCA_026074375.1 Tanacetum coccineum
GAATTTGGTGGTTCTTTCTCGTACCAAGTTTTAGCGGCTCCCTCGAGCGAATATAGAAACATCATAAGCTTAATCACATCGTTAGGCAGATTCCCGGAATGGTTACGTTTGAATTATTTGGAAAATAGGAATTTCTAGTGCGCATGCACTAAACAAGAAAAAGAAATGATAAAAGAAACGAGAAAAGGAAATATTTTTGTTTACCGAATAATCAACAAACTTAGGGTAACTCTCTTAAATAACATAAATTTTACAAAAGAAGTGCGCCTTGTTCGTAAGTGACACAAACGGTAAAAAAAATTGAATCTTTGGTTCTGGAACTTATTGATGGATAATACCTCAATTGAAGGTATTATTTGTTGGTGTTCTTTTACCGACTTGGTAAATTTTTATATTCACAAATTAACGAGAAAAATCGAAAAATCCGGAAGAGCAAATATTTTTTCTTTTTGTTTAATCTTCTACTTATACTAAATAGAAAAGAAAAATATTTTTTAGTTTTATATTTTTAATTTTTTTTTGATTTTCTTAAAAACGTAACTTTCGAAGACGAAAGGTTCTTCAAATCACGATAAACACACTTCAAACGAAGGAATCTTAATCACAAATCCCCTGCAGCGGCGCCAAAAATTTGGTACATGTATAACGATATAAGTATAGAAAATTACCAAACTACCCTTGAGGACAAAAGAAGAAAGGAAAATTCTCACAATTATGTATAATAATACGTATATTTACCGGTAAGTGATTACCGGGTCGTATTCCTCGAAGATTTATGAAATTGAGACCACGTTTGTTGTTTGGACAATGATTTGAATTGGTTCGAAGATGTTTTGTTTTCTAAAATCCTAAAAGTGAGCAAATTGAAGGACAATTAAACCTAATTTTAATAACGGGAAATTAAACTTAAACTAAAAACGCAAAACGGGAACCCTAAATGGTGCTTAAAAATCCTAAATTTCCAAAATTAAACCTAGAATGAACTTTTCACTTTTAATAGACTCTAATTGGCTAAAAAGTAAGTTTAAAGAAAACTAGAACAAAAACGGAGTTGAATTGAGCTTAAAAACACGAAAAACGTGAACGGAAACGAATCTCGTTCTTTAAAAATTGAAATTTTGCAATTTTAACCCTACGGAAGCCAAACTAATTTTCCTAGAAATTATATGATAAAAGAAAATTTTCTAAAAAAGAATTATATTTTTTTGATTAATTTTCTATTTTTTATGAATTTTTAAAGTTTTTTATAAAAATAAATGTTTAAAAATACTAAACTAATTATAAAAATTCTGAAAAATTATAAAAAGTAGCTTGAACTAAGAGGAATCTAGGAAAAATAAGCTCGGGAGCACAGCTTATTGAATAAGCTACGAAATAAGCTAAAACAACTTATTGAACAAAAGGGCCTAACATGTGTATAAAAATTAAATAAGGAAAGATTCTAATGGATGAGCTATTGTAGCATGATGGTTACTATGTGTGTGGAGTAGGACGAGTGTGTGTGAGGTAAGGGGACACAGGTTCGAATCCTGCCTCTTGCTTTTCTTTTTCTTTTTTTTATTTTGAAAAAGTTTAAAAACAAAGTTGTAGAAAAACTGAAAACTAATACTTTTAATAAAAGCAATTATTTTTGAAACTTAAGAAATAGCTGGAAAATAGCTAAAAAGTTTACAGAAAACACTTAAACTAATTCTTTTTGGCTTTTTCAAATTTTAAGAACTAAAAAAAACTGAAATAAGCTAAGACTTAAGAACATTAAGCTATGATATAGCAATTCTATACACGTAAAATATAATATAATACGTTGGAAAATAACCAGATTACCCTTGAGGACAAAGGTAAAGAGGAAATTCTTCAAAATATATATAATATATTATAATACGTATATTAACCGGGAAGTACGATTCCCCGGGTCGTTATTCCCCAACGACTTATGAAAATGAATCCACGTTTGATGCTCGGACAATGATTTGAATTGGAAACAATGAATGATTTGATTAACTACTTTTAACAATTAAAATTAATAAATTCTAACAATTAAGCATTGAGACAAATAACGGGAAATCAAAATTTTAACTAAAAACGTAAAACGGGACCACAAAACGGAGGTCAAAAACCCTAAATGTCTAAAAATAAACCTAACTTAAAATTTTCTTTTTAAATGGACTTTATTTGACTAAAAAGTAAGTTTAAAGAAAACTAGAACAAAAACAGAGTTAAAATGAGCGTTAAAACACGAAAAACGAGAACGGGAACGAATCTCGTTCTTTAAAAAACGAAAATTTTTAATTTAGACCCTACGAAAGCAAAACTAATTTTCCTATGAACTTTATGATAAAAGAAAATTTTCTAAAAAAGATTTTTATTTTTTTGATTATTTTTCTATTTTTTATGATTTTTTAAAGTTTTTAATGAAAATAAATGTTAAAAAATACTAAACGAACTATAAAAATTCTAGAAAAATTACAGAAAATAGCTTATACTAATTAAAACCTAGGAAAAATAAGCCCGAGATCACAGCTTATCAAATAAGCCGCGAAATAAGCTTAAACAGCTTAATAGGCTTATAAGGGGAAAATGAGTATAAGAAATAGATTGTGCAAGAGTCTTATGAAAAAGACCCAAGGGCACAACGGTAGTGAGTGTGGTGTGTGTGTTTATAAAAGGGTTGAGGTGTTGAGGTCGGGGGTTCGAGTCTTGCTCACCCCCGACTTCCACTTCCCTTTTTAAAAAAAAAAAAACTTAAAGAACAAAAGTTGTTAAGGAACCTTTTTTAAGCAACTTTAACAAAAACAATTTAAGCTGAAACTCAAAAATAAGCTCTTAAAGAGCTTATGAAGCTGCTGCCTCAGAAAGTGAGCTTTTGAGCTCCAAAAAGCTAATTTTCACTTATAAGCTTGCACACAACTCATTTTAAGCTCAAATTTGGGTTTCTTGGGGGGGGGATTTTCGGTGGGAGGATTGAGGACACTGGGGTAATTCCCATTTAGTTTCCAACCCCATAAATTGAGCGGTGTGGTTTTCAAGGGCTCAAGAAGAACATAGGTTTTAATAGGTTTTTCTCAAAACAAACTAGTTTTGGTCCAACTGGAAATTTTTTCCCTCCATCACCCTACAATACACATTTATTCATCTATCATACCATCAACCAAAAACCTCAGAAGAAAAACCCAATCTAGGAGAAAAATAGGAGGGGAGGGGGGAAAAGGGTCTTTGAGATTCCCACTTAATTCCCATGTGGGGTGTTTCTTACCTTACTAAAGTGATAGGCTCTATAAAGGGGAAAAGGTAAGGGGCTTGCCCCCAATGAGGGGGTTAAATATATTGTTTTTATACCTACTATACTGTCTAATGAACCCACCTCTTCTTCAAGGTGTTAACCTACACTTAGGAAGTGGGGGGGAGGGATTAGGGGTGTCTTGGAAAAAAAATATCCCTTAAAGGGGTAAATTGGGTTGGATCCTTTATACCCCAAAATAACTGTCTTGATAGGTGAGTTCTTGGGGAGACCTTGAAGACAAAATCAAAAGGGTGAATGTCTCAAAGCAAAGGATTGTCTTGCGTACTGGTGGGGCTTATTTGAAGAAAGAAAAAGTCACTAAAAGAGCTGGAAAGGAAATGAAGTGGAAGTCCAAAAACTGTCAGGGTTGGTGGAAAAAGAATTATTTTACACAAAGATTGGTCTAGGAATGTGATTTTTCAGGGTTAGAAATCGACAGTTAGCAGAGTAGAAGGTATATAGTGATTCTAAAGTATGGAGTAATGTTACTTGTCGCTCACGGGGTTTTCAGACGATGGGTAAGATAGATTGAGAGAGAAATTTAGTATTAGAGAGTGATTAAAGATAGAAGTTCTACCCAACAAAGGTTGTTTGTCCTCTGTTGGATGGGATGGGGTTTTAGGTTGTATCAGGAGGATGGGCAGAGACCAATTACAGAGATGAAGGAAGGAATAAAGATAGGATATTGGACCCATTGGACCCAAGATGGACATAAGTTTACTTTGGTTTATGAACAAAACTCAAGGTGGGAGGGGGTTATGTTTGATTGCCTATCAATAATTGGTTTAGAGGAATTACCAGGATATTTTTTTATTAGGTTGGAAGGATGATTAAAGTAGTTTTTGTTGCAGTAGCACAAGTGGAATAATGTTTGTTGAAAGGGATAGTAGTTATGTACTGTTGAAGTTATGTTTGGGGATGCCTTGCAATAAATTTTTAACTTTACTGATAGAGAATCATTTTTGGTATCAATGCAATTAAGACTAAAATGAAAAGGACTGTAAACCAACCATTAGGTTTTTGTTTGGTAACAAGGAAAAGTCAGTGCAGAGTACTATTACCACAACAAGGGCACCTTAAACATCTATCCCGAGAATAGCTAAAAGACATTTTAAACTTTTAGGAGAGGACCCTAGTTTTGTATTTCTAACAACAAGAACAATAATCACTTAAACTTTCAATATACCTTCAAAAAAACATCAAGGAAATTAAAGGCCAAAAGGTCTAAGATTGGGAAATTTGAAACTTGTGAGGAAGAGACTTTGAAAGTAGATGAAGAACCAAAAAATATCAAGAGAAACATCGATGAATGGAAACTTGGCTTTCAAGCTTAATCAAGTGCTCTAAAGGAAGGAATTTACAAAGGGGGGAAGGTCTTGCATGAAAGGGGAGAGGACTGGAGAAAGTTTAAAGAAAAAGGCCCCAACATTTTTCATGGGATTAATGGTTTGGCCAAAAGGCAATGATAGAGGGCTGATAAGGTTAATTGGGCTGAAAAGATTACAAGCTATGGAGAGCAAAAGGGAAGAATTGAACGGCTTGAAGAATACGAGATAGAGCTGAGCGGGATTAACCACTATAATTCTGAGGCAAGAATCTGCTTATTGTAGAAAAAAACTTCCTTAGCCAAAGAGAAAGAAAAAAAACACTTCTAATAAGTCGAACGTTATAGGAGAATAGAAGATCGAGTGCGCTAGATTGTATTTCTAGCTCAATAAAGTTGAATTAACGACTTAAAAGAGGCGAGTAGCTAATCTAAAATTCGAGAGCTTGAAGCTAACTGCATAGCTATTCAAACTTAATCATGCTGCTATTTAGGTGTTACAGTATCTCAAAGGACCTGAATTAAGCTAGAAATAGCAATGAAAGATAAGTATAAGTGACACGTCTCACTTAAAAGGGTCCTCAGATCTTGTAGATCTGATATAATATTAACTAAGCTAGAAATTAAACAAGAAACTCAAATGAGGCGGCGGCATAAAGCTCGATAGATTTTCGTGAAAAGAAAAGATAATCTAGTATGTAAAAAATCGCACAATACTCTCAGGTAGCTCCAACAGGAGGGAAGGGGACACTATTACAAGAATACGTTGTTCGAAGTCTGAGTCATGATATAGCTTTCGCAAGACTCAGGGATAGAGTCTACTTCTGCTGTTGAAGATATAAATAGCTTTGCTATACCCACTCTGTTAGGAACGCTGTGAGATCGTAGTAAATACAAAACACATTTAATTGAGTGTGTCGATAGACTATTTGAAAGACTAAGTAAGGGTGTGAAGCATAGAGATCAAGAGGTGTGAGTATTATGGATGTTAGAAGAAGAACGTCTGTATGTATGTCTCTGAGAGCTTAAAAAATATCTAAATTAGATGATCTAAGAGGCTAACTTAGAAATTTTGACTAAAAACTCAAAATCTATTTAAGCTATAATAAGACCTAATGAAAAGAGCTTAAACAGACAGACTACTAATATTTTTTTTTGGTTTTTAAATTTTCTAAAGAAACAAAGTGCTAAATTGAAAGCTAAAAACAGATAAGCTAATTGACTTTTAAGGTCTAAATAAACTAAAACAGATTGAAAGTGGTCTAAAATCTACTTGTGCACAAAAAATCAAAATCTAATTCTTATTAATACCCTATGAAATTCAAACTTGAAAAAGGCTACTTGTAGCTTAACACTGCTGATGCATTTTGCACAATTTTGACACAAATCAACTAGACAAAGTGCAGGCCAAAGAAACCCATTCTAACACTTTTTAATCACTAATCTAAGAGCAACAAGAGCAAATAAACTACCTAGGAAAGTCTTAAGCTAAATTTGTAAATGAGAAGGTATTTGAGCTTAACAGATTCAAAGTGTAACTAAAGATTTATAGAAAACTTAATTTTAACTAACAAACAATCTTAAATTCTAACTTATAATCCTAACAATGAAGTTTAAATTCAGATTAAAGAACCAAAAGTGACACAAGCAGTACTAACTATCAGTTAGTACTGCTATGCCAAACACCCCTTTATTTTTAGATTTTCAAATTTTAAACTATAATAAGCTATTCTAAACTGAATTAAGTAAGAAACAGATCTATAACTAGGCTATATAAGAACTAATAAGCAATTACTAATAGAAAATAAGCAATATTAAGCACTACAATAAGCTGAACTGAAGTAAGCACATATTTTTGGATTTTTATAAATTTTAACTAATACTTATAAAAACTTAAAAAGGATAAGAAAAAGGTACCTCAGATCTCAGCTAAACAGAGATCATAAACTCAATAAAGAGCTTAATCCACTAGCTTATAACTTATAAGATATAAGCTGTTAAGAGTTTATTAATGCAAAACCTAGTCTAAACCTACTCCTGACCTTCAGGACTAAACCAAAGTTTAATTACCAAGCAGCTATCCAATTCCAAGGGTAATTAAGCTTATTGAGCTTATAGTAGCTTATGATTAGTATGAGCTTATGAAAACAGTTTATAAGAGCTTTTTAGAGTATAAGAGCATGATGATTAAAAACAAAACCTGTAATTAAACTAAGATTTCATTGATTTAAAAGCTAATTACAATACTTGAAATAGAGATTACAAAGACATAAAACAGAATTAAAATTACATTTAAATGAAAATTACATCAGCCAAAAACTAAATTAAGCTACTACTTAAAAGTTGAAAAAAGAAGATAATGTGTGTGAGGAGAGGCTCTCTATTTATAGGGTCTTGGTGAAGCTTCTAGGAGTCTGGATACGCTCCTCTTATAATTGATCTTAAACCTTCATTCAATGCCAATCATTGGATCTCAATTTTAAGCCGTTGGATCATTAAGTGAGCACACAGATTGCTAGCATGGCAATCCGTGTGTCAGAGCCTTGTGCTTCTTTTGGCTTGATTTCAGTGTAAAAGCCCACTTCCATATGTGTTTCATCAATGCCCGCGTGTCATTCCTTGTGAGGATTCAACCAATAAGAAGGTTTGGTGACGTCTCCTTTTGACAGCATGTCACTTAGTACTCGAATCTTCAAGCCATCTCATCAATTTGAATTTACCCTTTGTTTAAGTGGGGTAACTAGCTGAGAATGACGATGAATAGTAATGACTCTTCACTCACGCCTTTTTACTCGTTTAAACAGGAGGATTTGACTCGGGGTTTTGGGCGTTGACTTGGGCCGTGGTTGGGTTAATAAAGGAAGATAACGACTGTTATCTCTTATAATATAAAGAGATAACGGTGTTAGGGCTTTTAGGGTTATTTTTGAGTTAAGGCTTAACTTTAAGGGGCTGTTTTAGGTATTTTAGGATTTTGTCTTCATAGAGTTGACTTGTTGACCAAGGGTTGACCATTTGACCTTGAGTTGACTTCTTGACCTTTTTGTAGAAACTCCCGGCTCTTTGTGTGCTCTTCCGTTCCCGTGTTCGTGTTTGCCCGGTTTTGACCATTTTCTTATGATTTTTGCAATATCTGCACCTACACATTCACAAACAACAAAACATACATATACAAGAATATTTATACACTATTTCATCATTTAAGGGTCATTTTTGATATACAAAAGGTATGTGATTTCTCACATATCAAAATTCCCCAAACTAAGTGATTGCCGTGTTCTCACGTAATATTATATGCTCTAAAACCAAATACCTCAAAACCTCCCCAAACTAATCCTTTAAGAAGTAGTAATGTCTTTCGTGGGGAAAGTTAAGAAATCACAAGTTAAAAAACACCCCTTTATCCCATTTTTCAAAACTTTTTCTATTTTTATGATTTTTATATTTAACAACTTACAACTTATTTATGTGTGACATAATGTATTGCTTTCATTATTCATTGATAACTTTTAGGATCACAGAATAAAAATCACTTTAAAGTGTCTTAAAAAGATAAATTCATCATCCCCAATTTTCACCTCTCCAAGCCAAGCTTAAAAACATGATCATTGTAAAATACAAGTTATGATGCTAACACTACTCATAAAAATTAATTGTGTACTTACTTTTCCTCCCTTATTCCTTAATTTTGTATCTCAAGATTTTATTTAAGTCTTATACCCGAAGGCTCTTTAAGACTTTATTTCGATACTTATTAATTCCAAAAATAAAGCGTAACGGTTAAAAACGCAATTAATAGCTCCTAGCCCTTTTCAAAAGATACCGATGTCATCAAGATTAAAGTCCACATCAAGGCGACCAAAATTTGGCTTTTATTAGGATACTTAAGCAAGGTACCATTCATGTCATATACCCGAAGGCTCTATAAGACATAAATGGACCAATCTTATTTGCACCATATACCCTAAGGCTCTTTAAGGTACAAACAAGACAAAAATTAAGCAACAATATCCATTCCATATACCCTTAGGCTCTTTAAGGAATGAATAAGGCTATAATTTCACTTATTAAATTCTACTTACCCCATATACCCTAAGGCTCTTTAAGGGATAAGCAAAATATTTATTAATATGATACATATAGTATGTCAAATTAAGTATTCCTGATGTGTACTCATCTTAATCACAAAGGAACTAAAGAAAACTTCTATTACAATAATTATTAAACAAAAAAAAACCAACATCTCTTTTTATAATAATCAATTATTATTTTAATGGTGAAACTTGCTTAATGGGAGGAAAATGCAACATTGGTTCACTGTGGTGCGTGATAGTATTCCTTTCGTGGCTTCGGGGGAGACATGCATTTTATTTGTCGAGTCGAGAGTGAGAGGGAGGACTCATTTGGCTTAAGGGAGTAGGTTTTGTTAGGGTGTTTCTAGCTTGCATTTGTATTTTTTTTTTCGAGTGGGACAGTTGGAGTTTATCTATTTGGGGAAACTGGCAATGTCGTGTGGGGTGACCTAGCTAGTTCTGGATGGGGTGGCGACGGGGTGTTGTGGTGATTTTGCTTGCAGTGGGTTTGGGTTGGTGGATTGGCAGTTGTGGGTTTTTGAAAGGCGGGCGGGAATCAAGGATTTTGGGTAGGGGATTGGAGCCTATTTAGGATTTAAGTATGGAGGGGAATATAGTGGGGGCGTGGGTGTAATAGGATTTAGTTAGTGGGTGTGGGGGCTTATAGGGGGGCTAGGGGGGGGTGTGTTGTGCAGTGTGTGAACCTAATGGTTCTTCGATTCGTGTGTGGTTGTATGTTTTTTGGGTCTTGGATGTATTCTGAGGGTTGGCGTCTTTTGAGGGTTTGGTTGGTGGAGTTTTGTGGGGGGGTTTTTTTGTGTGTTTCTTTTTTGTATTTGTTTGTTCTATTTTTTGTTTATCGTATATTGTTTGTTCTTTACCTTTTTTTTGCTATCCCTTTTTCTTTCAGCATCCCATTGCTGTCGTACTCTTTATTGTGTTTAGTTTTGTTTTTCTTTGTTTTTTCTTAGATGCAATTATTGGATTGTTTGTCTATTGTTTATTTCCGTGTTTATGTAGTTTTTTTGTTTTGTTTTGAGGGTAGTATTTTGGTTGTGTTAATTTGGGGTGTCGTTGGGGGTTTGTGTGTGGGGGGTATTTTGAGGGTTAATTGATTTATGGGAGTTGTGGTCTGAAGTTGTTGAGGTTGTATATTTGTTTTTTATTTTCTTGGTAACATTTCTCTGCTCTTTGTGTGGGGATTATTGGTTTGGCTTAAGATTTAGCGTGGTTGTGTTTTTGTTTCTTGCTCGTTTTAATTGGGTTTTTTTGTGTTTTTCTGTAGGCTTTGCTAACTGTTTGATCTTTTGGTAATGTGTTTTTTGTTTGTTTGATATTTACATAATAATTTTTACATGTCTGTCTACATATTTGGGGGGGGTTTTTTCTTTATAAATATATGAACATAAAATTGGGGTATTAATTTTTTTTTTTTATTTTTTGTTAAAAGAAAATTTTTTTTTTTTTTTAAAAAAAATTTAAAACAAAAAATTTATTTTTAAAAAAAAAAAAAAATTTTATTTTAAAAAAAATAAAAAAAAAAAAAAAAGAACGGTAAATTGTTTGTGTGGGTTGTTCTCTCTGTCGGTTTGTTGTTCTCTTGCCATCTTCTTCCGGCCGTTTCCGTTGTTCCTTAAGTTAGTTGTTAGTTTCGTTGTTGATTTGTGTGATGATGGTAGGGAGAAAATCCTGAAGCTGATGAGCGATCATTGCGGCGATTTCGAGATTCCCACCAACGTTGCCAATGTTCTCGTTGTTACCATTGTTACCAATGTCACCGTTGTCATCATGGCCTCGACCGCCTTCCCTACCTCTGTGTGCATCAGTCCTTCCGCCCTTTGGTGTTGCACCACCTCGGCTAGTGCTACGAGTCATCATTCTTGGAGGCATTATCTATACGTGGAGAGATAGTTCAGGAGTTTTTAGAATCTGGCATTCCTATGTCCTATTCTACTCTACCCTATTACATAATCCGTGATTTTGATAATTCCAAATAGTACTTTATTATTTGTAAAAACGTTAGGGCATGCGTTTTTAGAATACCATATTACATGTGTTCTTATCTCATCACTATATCATATCTAGCTAAACCAACGGCGAGTGTAATGTAACTATAAAGGTTTACTTAGGATTACTAATGTATTGCAAGGCAAAAGACATACACATAATCGCCCAAAATAGAATCCTATTATGCTATCTATATGAGGGTTTACTTAGGTTATCGTCTGGGAAAACCTCCTAGTTCTCTATAACCAATAGGATCTTGAGCTAAACTGTACACCCGTCTAATGGCGTGAAAACGAGATTTGTAACAGACAGGATTCGTCATAACACATTATATAATTAAATAGAGAATTCACTAAATGAAAGTCCGTTAATAATATGTCATGACGACTCTTGACACAAGCGGAGACTTGTATCGTGGATGGTCGATACCACGACAACATAGTCACATAGCCATAAAATACTAATGTGGATAACATAGCGGTTTGAATAACCCAGAAGGGTTACATCCTAGCTCTCTTTAAGCAATGCCAGAACTCTATCCTCCTTAAGCACTGCAATTCTTATCACTTGAAAATGATTACTCAAAAACGTCAACATAAAGTTGGTGAGCTCGTAGTTTTAAGTATTAAACCTATTTGCTGCGCGTATAATACAAGTAGGACAATAGTGAGCAAGGTGTGAAATTATAACCACTTAACGAAACCACAATCGCAACAACTAAACCTCATGGCGACATACACAATAATAGACCAGAGTATATTCACCCTTGGCAAGAACAACATAGAGGCACAAGGATGGGGGTGTCAACCCAATTAGTATTATCAAATACATCCTTTAGTTCCAAACTAGAGTTAAACAGTTGTGCATAAACCACACAGATTGAATCCACACACTAAATATTAGGACACTTATGCAATCCAAGGCACTATTAGTCCAAAAATACGGAGAAACTGTGTATGCAGAGCATAAAAACATTCTAAATACATCATTTGAGTTTCATTTTCCCCCAAGGAAAACATATTTAAAAATGGGCTACGAATATTAACTCAAGTGGATATGACATAATGTAAAATTAACGCAAGTGAGGATAAAATGCTGAAGTCAAATAAGCGCGACCTAATTAAAATATGAGGCGCTTTTAGGTTGACACAATTAGTGCAATAAATGCAATACGAGATTTCTAAATATATACCACAAGTAATATTGCTAGTGTCTAGGATTTTTCAAGTTCCAAAATTATACTTTATTAATAAAACGTAATCACGTGTTTTTTTAAAAGAAATTACTTAAATAGAGGAGTTGAATAGGTTTTTCAAACTTCACGGGGGAGTGACTCCCTTCTTTTCTGTTGATACTAAGTTGTGTTTCAAAAGCCTAGGTTGAAAGGTTCTTTGAGGTATTTCTTTTCAAAAAAATATAGTCTCAGAAATTAATTCACAAGTTAAAAAGGGACCAAAAGCTGTTTAGAAGACACATAGGTCTTGCTGTCTAGAAAGCAGATTACTTGGCTGAATTTGTTTTAGTCATAACTCACTCAATTTTTATCTACTCATGACCATCCAGCTTGTTGTGCTTTATTTAAGATGTCATCTACAAAAGTCTCAACTGGCCGAAAAATTCATTCTACTCCTAAATTAGTCATAAACACGCCCAAAGTCCAGAACTCAGATTTACGCACTAATCTTCTAAAAATCATTTAAAAATGAAAACGAACCTGAATCTTTTGGAGCTATCTCTTAGAATTTGTAGGTAACACATATATACTTGAGGATATTTTTAAAAAAGTTTTACTCTATGAGTTCTTTAAGGATGGTCGTTTCCAAATCAGACACCTTATATACTAAGAAGGCTATAATAATATTACATGTGTATCTTACATCTATATATAACAGGATAATATCAATGCTACCTATTGCAAACATACATGCTACATCATCATTACAGAAATCATATAAGTCTGGCACCATTTAATCTCAGTCAGTAATTTTTATGTAGTCCAATTCAGCAACTATTTTTGCCATCCTATGCATTCAAGAATGGCACTTAGACATTATGTGTCCACGTGTGCATCATTTTGCCACGTACGCATGGTGAAATCCTGGAAATAAATATTGTGTTAAAAAAGCATTGATAAAGATTCGAACCCGAGATAATGAAGATATAGGCAAAGCCCTTAACACTAGATCATGACCCGGATGCGATTTGTGTTTTGAAAGTTTTTGGAAAAAAATAATAAACCTAACCGAAGTCGAAAAGTGTCAAATGAATATACTATTTTCAAAATGACTTATCATTTTCCATAAATAACACCTTCTGGTTTTTATGACCCATTTCAAATCTGCCAATATGACTATTTTAAAACTACTTGAAACGCATAAGAGTTCCAAAAAAATCTCCTTATAGGTTTTATTAGAGGATATCATTATCAATTTACGATCTTGTTGTAATGTTTTTGACACATATAATTTTATACACAAATTTTCTTAAAAAACATGTAAAATGATTTTTTTATAAATTTTAGCTAAATAAGGAAATATATAACAAGGTGGATATATAATTATATCAAGGTTGCAAAAATCGTGAATCATTAGTCGGGCGGTCGACCACCTTGTAGCTTGTAATCGGTCAAGGCGTGATTAATTGGTGATTAATCGGATTGGCATTTTTGGCAAAATTTGGGTATTTCCGGCAAGTTTTGTGTATTTCCGTCGAGTTTTAGATATTATTGGCAAGTTTTTTCTAAAAAAACAACTTGTAATAGATTTAAACAGTTAATATAAGTGATCAAAACAAGTTTACGGTGAGTTTTAGGTACTTCCGGAAAGATTAGAAGGTTTCCGGCAAGTTTGACCACTGTTGACCACCGTTGATCGCCGTTGACCACGGCTGACCTATTTGTTTGACCTTTATACATTAATCGGCAAGGTTGGTGGCCTTGTAGCGTCTAATTGACGATTAATCGGCCTTGTAAGCCTTGTTTTGCAACACTGAATTATATACATTTAAAATGAATTATTATGCTAAGGTTGGTAGCAAGTAATAGTATAGCAGGTGGAAAACCATTTGAAATTTAAGCTTCTTACGTCATGAAAGGTTGAGTATACATATGCATTAAATCTCCTTAGTGTATGGATCTTACTTTACTAAGATTTATATACAATCACAGTTGTATACATATGCGTTACATCGAACGATTGCTTTCATTATTTAACTTTTCTATGCAATAGAGATGACTTGGTTCCCATGAGATTAACCACTATGTTATTGCCAAACATGTTGATTAACCACTATGTTATTGCCAAACATGTTGATTAGCGTTATTCCTTTAATATAGTCCTATGATACCTTTATTATAACAATTACAATTGTGAAACGTATCTATTCTAGAAATCAACTAAGAAATGAAGAATAGGAATCAGATGCACAATAAATTAGGAATCCATAGAAAAAGAAACAAGATTCGCAAATGATTGTTATTAGAGGTGAAAAAAAACCGGTTTTAAAAACCGGAAAACCGAACCGGTCAACACCGGGTTTGACCAAACCGGTTTCGGTTTGAGGCCAA
>BQNB010105050.1:0-22500 GCA_026074375.1 Tanacetum coccineum
TTAACTATGATGCCTGTTTAGGACATAACTTTTTTTAGGGGGGGGGGGGGGTAAAGGGGAATTCCTAAGCAAATTATTAGGAAAGAACTTTCAGCTTTTGCTTCATTATAAACAGATGAGGTTTTCCTGATAGGCTTCCTAATCGGGGCTTACCCGTGACCTTTCCCCGGCCACCCTTGCATATGTACCTTGTGGGTCATGTGTGCAGGTTAGTTGGCTTACCATTAAGCCATTTGGTGGCGTAACTTTTTATAAAACAAATAGCTAGCTACTGCTTGCAGCGACACTAGTTTTGCCAAACATAGACTATGTAAGATTTTGTTTAGAGGGTGTTTGGGATTGCATATGCTATGTGGTAATTGGCTTGTTAAGTTTTTAGAAGAAGAGATCAGCACTTTTAAATGACGTATAGGCTTATTTTGTTAAGAAATAAGCACATAAGGATTTGATTGTTTTGAAGTGCTTATAAGCCTTAAGTTCAAAGCTCTAAAAATATGCAATCCTGTGTTTTTGTCATCAGATAACTTTGCGTTGTCCAGTTTAGGAATTATGAATCTAAGGATATATGAACTGGGGATAGGTTAGACAATGGGTCAAACCAGAAGAGTTTTGTAATGTGTCGATAATTAATGATTTCGAGCTTTAATCCAATAACTGGTTGAGAGATATGTTTGAATTGAGGTTTAATTAGATACCAGCTTACTATAGGGACCAACCAATGTCTGATTTAATGCGCACAACATCTTGGTCTAAGAGCAAAAATTACTTCTTTAGTCAGTTGACTAGCATGACACTAACTCTTGTTGAATTTGCCAGCCACTTTGACACTACAATGGACATACAGAGATATACTCATCGAACAAATCAACATAAAACTCGATATACCACACCTGAGTTGTTAACAGACTATGTTCTTGAAAAGGAGGCGCATAAAATATACACTAGGACTATCTTTTATGATATTCAAGAAGAGATTTGTGCATCCATCACTGATTGCATGTCGATGAGTCTGATGACGATAAATGGTACGCACAAATTCTACATAAAGGAGATAGGACCAAAAGTTAGTTCTCTAGGGTTATTTTAAGGTATTATTCTAGTTGAATTTATTTTTCATTTAACACATAATGCTTATTTACATATTCGAACACCGTTGACATAAAGTAATATTCAGTTTTATATATTTATGTCTTTTCTCACTTTCAGGTTGTTTTTACTATTTCTGATGTAACGTTGTCGTGTTCTTGTAAGCGGTTTGAGAGGTATGGTTTGTTGTGTCAACATAGTTTTTATGTACTAAGGATTTGTGGTGTTAGTAAGTTTCCAAAGAGGTATGTGTCGATACGTTGGACAAGAGATGTAGTTACACGAGAAAAACGAACTGGATTTAATGGAAGAAACAAGTTCAATGACGGAAGTATACGAGATGAAATTGTCAAGGATATTATTGATTCTGTCGAATATTGCATCGGCAAACTGGCTTCAAACATTGAAGAGCTAGCTATCTTTTGAGACCGTCTACATGATATAAAGTCAAAAGTTGATAATGATTTGCCAAATCAGCTCTCAATGTCTAATCGTGAAGTGATATCATCTGCGTTAGGAGTTTCAAAACCATCTAAAGTCAAATTCGCAATCCACTTCAAAGTAAGAATAAAGGAGATCGATCTAACTCAAGGATAATCCTTAGTAAAGAGCGTGCAATGACTGATGGTGCGAAAAAAGGAAGAAAATGTAACAATTGTGGTAATCTAGATGCAGATCATGACTCTCGAAACTGCCCAAACCCAAAGAAGACTCTACAACAAAAAAAGTAACATGCCTGGTGCTTAGTTTTCTTTTTTACAAAACTATTTGTGCATTATTATCTTTTGTTGTCATTGTTGATATTACATATTCTTTTTTTTATTATTTTCATAGTATTAATGGTATATCTAAAAACAAATTAAACAATATCATGTATCAAAAACTATTTTACTCACATGTCCTTTTGTTAAAATTTCACAGTTTGGTAGGAAGTTTTATTTTACATTATCTGGAATTTGATGAAACTGAGTAATTAGACATTGGTGACAAGTAAGAAAAGTGATGCACAATTATTTTGATTTTAATGCACAAAACAAATTTATTCTGAACACCTGGGCCAATTAGAGAAAAAATAACACTTTTAACATCATATTTATTTGTAATTTTCATGCACAAAACATAATTTATTTTAAATACCTCAGGCCTATCAAAGAAACAACACTTATAATATCATATGAAAACCAATGCACATTTTCTTTGATTTTCATGCACAAAACAACTTATTTAGGATTTTTTTAATTTTTAAAATAAATTTTATAAATTTTCTATTTAAAAGAGTAAAAAACAAAAAGTTTTTTTTACATTTTACTCATATTGTGTGTTGTCCCGAACCCGAATTGACCCGAATTCAAATATGATCCGGTTTTGGTATAGAATTTTTAGTTTGTCAATATCTACTGTGTGTGTGTAAAGTTACTCTGTTTTTTTTGTAAACCCCTCCGGCCTATCATAGAAATAAAGCACTTTTAAAACATCGTAAGAAAAATGATGCACAATTAGCTTGAATTTCATGCACAAAACAGATTTATTCTGAACACACCAATGCACATTTTGCTTGATTTTCATGCACAAAACAGCTTATTTAGGACTTTTTTTATTTTTTAAAATAAATTATATAAATTTTCTATTTAAATGAGAAAAACAATTTTTTTTACATTTTACGCATATTGGGTGTTGTCCCGTACACGAATTGACCCGACCCGAATTGACACGAATTTAAATATGATTGGGTTTTGGTATGGAATTTTAGTTTGTCAATATCTACCGTGTGTGTTTGTAAACTTACTGTGTTTTTTTGTAAACCCCTCCTGCCTATCATAGAAACAAAAAAAATTTTAAACATCGTAAGAAAAATGATGCACAATTAGCTTGAATTTCATGCACAAAACAGATTTATTTTGAACATCCCAAGCCAATAAGAGAAAACAACACTTTTAACATCATATGAAAACCAATGCACATTTGCTTGATTTTCATGCACAAAACAGCTTATTTAGGAATTTTTATTTTTTTAAAATAAATTTTATAAATTTTCTATTTAAAAGAGTAAAAAACAAAGTTTTTCTTTACATTTTACTCATATTGCGTGTTGTCCCGAACCCGAATTGACCCGACCCGAATCGACCCGAATTCAAATATGATCGGGTTTTGGTATGGAATTTTTAGTTTTGTCAATATCTACCGTTGGTGTGTAAACTTACTGTGTTTTTTTGTAAACCCCTCCGGCCTATCATAGAAACAAAAAAAAAAAACATCATAAGAAAAATTATGCACAATTAGCTTCAATTTCATGCACAAAACAAATTTATTCTGAACACCCCAGGCCAATCAGAGAAAACAACACTTTTAACATCATATGAAAACCAATGCACATTTTGCTTGATTTTCATGCACAAAACAACTTATTTAGGAATTTTTTATTTTTTAAAAATAAAATTTATAAATTCTCTATTTAAAAGAGTAAAAAACAAAGTTTTTTTTTAGAAACATAACAGTATAATATCATATGAAAAGTACCAATGCACATTTTGCTTGATTTTCATTGCATACAGAACAACTATTTTTAAAAAATATGAATGCTCAAAACTAAAATACTATGTATATAAAGAAAAAAACTCATAAAATATATATAAAAAGAACTATATTTCAATTACTCATTCAGTCGATCCCATTTCCAATGCAATATCGCAGACGATTAACTTCAACAAAAAAGAAATAAGATTCCATACAGTCATTCTACAGAAACATTTGTTAAGAATTCTCATACACATTGCCAGATTAAAATTAATAAGGATCCATTACCTCTTCCTTCAATGTAATAGTTAGTCTTAAGCATTTTAATATTTTAAACAAAAGAAAAGATAAAACTAAGATAATTTGATTAACTATGGTTTTTTGGAATACGCCACAAACATGAGTCTTCAAGAACTTCACTTTCTCTTCATTTGGTAGTTTGGGAAATTGATCCAATTCATTCAGCACAAAAGTTTTTTTGCAGTTTAAATCTGATTTGAGGATCTTCTGACATGGAATACTTTTCCTAAAAAGTCATTAAATTGGGGTTTCTGGTTCCCACCCTCATTCTTTAAATCCTATTTCCAGGCTTCTCATATACCATTATCGGTCTACATATAGCGCATCAAAAAGATACCCCACAATCTGTTATATTATTTTTTGTTTTCTCCAACTCATTTCTAACCTTTCAATAGAACTGCGTGACATCCTCATCGTAGTTCCAATTCGTTGTTTCTGAATCTGACAAGTTTACTAGATGAATTGTTTTTTCTGAATGACACCTGAACTTATCCACGTCAAGATATATTTTAATAAACATAGTGATTCATTTTTTAGCATATACAGTGTCTAAACATGTTGTTCAAATTCATACCAGCTTTGTGAGGCTCTCTCCATATCTTTCATCTAAAGCAACGTTAATTCCATTTTTACTGTTGTCTAATATTTCAATCTTTGGAGTTTTCAAATTGAAGACAAGGAGATAGTCGTAAGATTTTGCCAAAAGAACAGGGAAGAGTACCTATTTAATTATTTGATTTTGTTACAACACAATCATATATGATATAAAAAATATATAAATAATTCATATACTTTCGTACCATACCAATGTTAGAGATGTTATCCACTTTTGCACTCTTCATGACAAACTCCATATCATCAATAAAATACGAAAGAGCTTTCACATTGTTCTTTTCATTCAACATTTTTTCACTCTGAAAAGTAAAAAAATGAATCAATAAAGCAATATATTTTATTTCAAACCATGAATGGCTAACTAACTAGACCTTTTACTGCAAGTGGTATATAATTAAAAAGAAACTTAAACTTAAACTTTGTCGCATAAATGGCGTAGTGTTAGAGGACCAGTATTAGAGCACCAGTATCCACATAAATGGCCAAAAGGCGTGTATACAACTTGAGGTAGTGTTAGAGGACCAACATCCACATAAATCGCGTGTTCCTTTAAAAGAAGACGTTTTTGCTGCATTTATGGCCAAAGGAGGTCCAATGGTGCATAAGGTTTTTGGTGATAAATCGTTATTTGGACCATTATTGTTTAAAAATATTTTTGATCCATCAAATTCGTTTCCACTTTGGGAATTTGAACCAGGTTTATTGTTGTCGAATATTCAGAACCTGTGTGGATAGGTTTCAAACCAAAGGGCATTAACCAAGTAAGTCTTTTTGTTCATTCTAGCACCATGTTACTTTCATAAACCTAAACACTTTGTCTAGAATTTTTCTTAATCAAGATCATGTTTAACTCTTTAATTTTATACATGCTTAAGAACTAAACAAGTTAACTATCAAATATTGTACTTACGATCATTGATAAATGACAGAAAAGCCTACGCATAGAATCTGGGCTTCTTAATCTTTCTTCGAAGTTGCAAACTTGTGACCACATATTTATAACTCCAACATGAACTGTGATCACTGGATACAAGCTTTCGATTACACCTCTCACAACTCTAAATCATTCTTCTGTCGCAAATAAATAATCGCTGTATCATGAAAATAAAATTAGTGTTTCTGGAGAACATAAAGTTTATGCATAAGAAATTGTCATACTCGACGTATTTAATAAAATGTAAAGATCCTCACCATGGATTTCTCGTCATGCGAAAGATGCAATCAAAAAATAGTTCTTCCTCTTGTGTAAACATGACTCCCAATTTCACAAACCTTTCTTGAAAAGGAGATTTCACATTACTGGATGGTTATACTGTTCTTTTCATTTTCTTTGATTCTTTGTCATTAGCTTCCTTTAATATATTTTCCTTGTCAAAGTCCTTTCTTTTTCTTTATATAGCAGAGGTGACCAATGTTGCGTTTGGCATGGCAAAAGATAATGACACAGCATCAAATGCAGTTCTTGTGTTCGTCGGTCCCGGTTCTTTTGCATTTTTCTTCACATGTTTATATTTCAGCATGGGTAAGTCCTTTCTTTTTCTTTCTATAGTAGGGGTGACCAATGTTGTGTTTGGCATGGCAAAAGATAATGCGAGAGCATCAACCGGACTTGTTATAATAGTCGGTTCTTGCTCTTTTGCATTTTTCTTCACATGTTCATTTTCGAGCATGGGTTCTACAAATTCAGCTAATATTGACAAGTCATGGCCAATGTTTGATGTAATAGAATAGGTAAACATTCTATTATACTAGACATACTTGTGTCTGTATCAAGATTTACATCTGGAGGAGTAGGCGTGAGCCCCAAATCAAAACTTGGAGCGTCATTTGGAAGTAAAACTAATGATGGTTCTTTCACAGTAGTGGATACAACTTCAACTAGTTCTAAAATTTTAACTGTAGTTGATGCGGTTGTAGTTGATGCAGTTGTAGTTGATTCCTGCTTCTTTGCCTTTTTTGGCGGTAACCTGAGCTTCGCACTAATTCTTGTAAACGTCAAAGGTACGTTTTCCAGCATCGGTTACAAATTTAACTAATTTTAATTAAGTCCTGGTCAAGTTTTAAAGTAATATAATAGATTAAGAATATATAATAGTAGACATACCTTGATTTGAAACATCTTGTTTGTCTGCATTAATATTCACATCTGGAGGAGTAGGCGTGAGCCCCAAATCAAAACTTGGAATGTCATTTGCAAGTAAAACTTATGACGGTTCTTCCACAGTAGATACAACTTTAACAGGATCAAATTGCGCATCAAAAGAAGAAAGCGTTTTGGGTGTTAATGCTGAGATTTTTGAATGTTTCTCCCAGTTTGTGCATTCGCTTTTGTTCTTAAAGTCCATGTCTTTTAACCTTGATGCTCCTTGTTTGTCTGCATCAATAGTCTTGTGTGCATCGGTTTTTTTCCAAATCAACTTCCATTTCTTGATTATTTTTCCCCTTTAACTTCCATACCTCTATCAACTTCAAATATATGTTCACGAGGTCTTTCTTTATCTTTCTTGTTCATTTCACTTGCTCTTTTAAGTAACATTTCTTTCCACTGCAACTTGATATTCTTAATCTCTTTATCACCAGGATGTTGTTGAATTTCTTTTTCAAGATCACAAGCAATTCCGTTCATGAGAACCTTTAACATTGTTAAGTTGTTTCTTAAACCACTTGCAGTGACCTATACAAATGGCACACATCAAATTATTTTGGTTATGTACAATGACCTATACAAATTACCTATCAAATAAATGAATTATTTTTGAAGCACAAAATCAGTTTATGCATCAAAAGCAAGTAATAGATACTATTTTGGTTCTGTTATAAAATTTTATGCACAAAATGAGATTTTTTTAACACACTGTTAAAGTACAGAAGTAAGTTATCTAATATTATATCAAAACCAAATTATATGCACAAAAGGAGAAATTATAGGCACACATAACTTATTTGATGCACAAACTGTTATGAACTAGTTATAAAACAATTATGAAGTAAAAAAAATTACGTACTATATTTAACTATTTGATGCAGAACTTTCCTAACTTCATATGCAACAAACATGTGATGCATCACCATTTCTATTCAAGCTAGAAACATGAAGAATATATTCTCTAAATATAATAATGCTTTAATGCAGTTGATGTAAATATGATATTTCTAGCTTGAAATATTTCCCAAGAAACGGAAGGTGGTTACTTTGAGTAGTTTTTGAATCTCATAAGTATTTCAAATACACAAACTCCGCTACAACAAGATGATGTGCAACGCGAATTAACTTTTATTCCGATGAACATCATGTTTTTGCGGTGAAGTTTGTGTATTATTCCAAAATGGTTAATGAAATTCAAAAACTACTCACACTAACCATCTCCCATTCTGTTAGGAATTATATTTGAGTTGATAAGACAAAACATATGAAAGATGAAGGACTTAAAAGACAAAGGAGAATTCTTTAAATGATAGAAGATTACAGAAGATTATTATAAAAGTTAGGAAGATTTAGTTGTTTCCTAATACTTATCCTTTGTAAAACCTAATATCTTTATTATATAAAGAGATACAGGTTATTAGGTTTAGGTGTACAAGTCGTTAGTTCCATAGTGTACCTAAATGTGTGTGTGTGTATTCCAGGCGTGAGAATGTAGACGCCATATGTAGTATTAGCCTCAAGGTCAAGGTAACTTGATCCTGTTACAGTTCATTGATGTAACCGTATTATTCTGATCAAATAATATTGAGGCTTGGAGTGTTAATAAAGAAAAACCTTGTTATGATAACTTTGATTTGTTCTTATTCCGCTGCATGTTATTGTCTTTGTTATCATGATCCTAAATGAGGTCTAAACAACCTCGAGCTATAAACGATCCAAAAACTATCATGTGTTTGAGTTCTATCATGTGGTATCAGAACCACGGGGCTCTCGATCTAGGATCACAAGGTTTTTGTTCGTGTTTATTTTTGTTTTTCAATACTAGGTGAATTCAAAAAAACAAGGGTTTTTCACAAACCCTAATCCAGAGAACAAAAATAATGGTTTACAGTACATGACTTCAAAGAAGATACAAGGAGGGTTGCTGTTTTGAGAAGTCGTTTGTAGCATCAGGTAGATGGTTTATGTTCTCTTAATAATAATATTGTTGTGGTGCGTTGAAGATGTTAGTTCATTGGAGATGATCATATCCCGATTGCAGCAAGTAGATTTTTTGTCTTGACCATCAAAATCAACAACAACAGCAAATCAGTTATTGAAGGTGTATGTTTAAATGGTAACAACCCTAATGATCTTCTTGTATTTATGCTGTTAATAATGCCTTAAGAAGATCCGCTGCTTGTTATAGTTTATCTTGAAGTGCTGATTTGCGTTTGTCTTGATGCTCTTAAACAATAAACAAAAACCCTAAAAGTTTTAGTTAATACTACTATCATCGCAACAAAGTTTATTGTTTTGGTATTTAAGGTCTGTTGGTGTTCGAACCTTGTTCACGATGATACTAATGAATCTGGTCATGATGGTGGTGATGCTTATATCATCATGATAATATTAGCAGTCTGAGTTATGATTCATGGATTAGGAATGGGTTTTGTGATGATGAAAAAACCATAATTTTAGAGATTATACTGTTCCCATATTCTTAATGTTGCTAATAAAGTGTATACATATCTACTACTGTTTGGGTTGGTATGTTTTCAAGAGAAGAAGCGGCAGGTAGCGATAAGAAAAAGAAACAGCATGTATGTATATGGTTTGGTGATCACAGGTTTAATCATGAATCTATTTTGAATCTGGTTGTTATCACCTTTCGGGAGGGGCTATCGTGACTATAACACTAAATGTGGGGCTGAAAGTATGGTCTGGTGCTAATCAATGAGAAGAATAGATAACTCTGCCAGATTACAGTTACAACTGCTCATGTTATAATTAACTGCCAGCCAAATATTTTACACTTTTTGTAAGCATTAGTACTAATGCTCCGAATAAGATAGAACTTGTCCACGTATTGTTTTAATGAAGTATTACTACTGCCAAGGTAAAAGGAGTTAGTTAATACTGTTGGCTTTGTTGGATGTTTGTACTGCTAGCGTATAGCAGTTAATACTGCTAGGCTTCTTTTGGTAGTTAATACTGCTTGGGTTTGAATGAAAGTTTATACTGCTAGGTATGTTACTAGTAGTTAATACTGCTTGGATATAGATGGATACTGCTGCTAGCTTCTTGGATTTAGTACAGCTAGTAATAAAAGCAGTGAGTATGTTACTACTGCTATTGGGATTAAAAGATGTAACACCCCTAAAATGCGATACGCAGCGGAATACAACGATTGGGGTGCTACTTCATAATACTTGCACACGAGTCCCAGTAAACTCAATAGATACGTTATAATAAAAACACAATTTATTATTTATTATAAAGATCAGAGTTTACATAGGTTACCAATACGATTTGAAGAAATTATTTCTAAAAGTCACAACACGATTGATTTCTAAAACCACTTAGTTTATGTTTATGACACTACTTCACAACCGAGACACCGTCCTCGATATCCACGCCTGTTTCCGTCCCATCCAGCCAGCAACCAGCACCTTAACCTGAGATACAGCTTAAAAAGTTAACAACAGTTGAGTGACTACATAAGTATTATAACAATAACAGGTAGAACGCATATTTTGGTTCAACAAAAACGAATAACGTTGGCTCGTAAGTCAGCTTTCTAGTAAAAATAGTGATTTCCAACTAAAGAGTCCGTATACCGAGAACTTAACAACGATGCATTCCCGAGGACGAAATTATGTCCGAGAAGTATCCCACTACTTCTCCGATTACTAACCTACAAAATGACCGTTTGACAGGGTGGTTCCCAACGGATTCCAACCCCGGACAGGTTTTTGTCCAAACCCAATAGATCTATATTTAATGCATTAAAATAGCGTTCACCAACACATGGTAACTAACGTCACACAAGCAAAAAGGCATTTACTCAGTTAGTGGAGGAATATATATCAAGTATCAATAAAACAATTTGCGTTCAATTTACCCAAAACAACAATATACCCCCCCACGCGGGGTAAAACCATTTAAAACTTTAAAAGCGAGGCTTGAACCACATTGGTTGAAAGCCGAAGATCAAATAACCGAAATAATGCAACGGTGGGGAGGCGGAAAAATCAATGAACACATCACGACCTATAATATAATGTCGCTTATTACTATTCAAAAAGTAATAAGTCAACGATGCGTAACCTCGTCATCAACAAAATCATACATATGGTATATATAATTTATATATATATATATATATATATATATATATATATATATATATATATATATATATATATATATATATATATAGACACACACGGACATTCATACATGTGTTAAGAAATCCACCTGCCCCTAAGAATCCCAAGAACCTCACAACATTGAGTTAATATTGTCCCATTGATCGTTTTAAATCTTACGTGACTTGAATTGAAATCGTATATTTTTGATAACTTTTCTAATTTTTAGAAAGGTTACTATTTACGGAAATAACAAATCTTTGGTAAGTTTTAAATATCTAAGTATATTTTTAATATTTATCAGTATATTTAATCGCAGTACTTAGTTCTAACAAAGTTATATAAGTCTTATATGACCCGTTGACTTTTTAAAGTCAACATTTGACTTTTTTTTTACTTTTATACTTATATTTATTTTTACCCAAATCTGACCCGTGCCAAACGACCCTCTAAATTACATTTTCACGATTCGGACAAAAAAGAGATTTTATGCGAAACGATATTTCGGACAACTTTTTAGTTTTAGCCGAGACCCGAAACTCTAAGGAAATGACGAAAACCCCTGCAAGAATCTGCTGTAAACTTTGTATTTTTAATAAAAACGCAGCAGTTTTTGACCAACGGTTTTGTTGACCCCTATATCCACGTTTTCGTGACTTTGACCAAAAAAGAGATTTTATAAAAACATCATTTCCGGACAAACGACCTTTTGTGTTTTGGGCCTGAAGGCCGAAACCGACTCAAAGCGCTCAAAATGAGGTTGTCGAAAATCAGATCAGAATGTATGCTTTATAAAATAGCTGATTGGTAAGTTTATGATTTTCAAATCTTGTTTTTGCCGTAACTTTTTCGTTATAAGGAGTTACAGGACGTTCGAATTATCGAAACGTACATTAGGACGAACTCTATCATATTTTTACAACACGGCTAATTCTAATTGGTCTACACTCACTCTCATGGGTACTTCAAGCCACAATCGTCAACAAGACTTTTGGCGATGACCACCCACCTATTTATGTCCTAAATTCTCACTTGGGCGATTTCACCCATTCGCTTACAACCTAAGCCGCATCACTCGCCACGAAAAAGTGAAATGAACGCTCACTACCATTTAAAGCACATAGCACATAGGGCACATATTCCATATAATTCGGCGGTGACAATCCCGCTACAACACATAATGTCAAATGATAGATCAAAATCAATTAAGAAAACAACGAGCATCATGGACTTATTGCTCGTTCGACGAAAATAAAAAATTTCAACGTTTCTTCGTGGCGACTAGCATCGTTGGCTTGGTCCCATCTCATCGCGTAGCATCATTAATGAATCAAATCATCAAGTCGAAATAATCACACTCCTAATTCAATACCGCTTGACTTAAGACGTTGGCTATTTCGGTTGTTCCTCCAGTAATGGAAATGGATGTTACCATTTAGCTAGAATCTCAGTTAATTCGCCACTCTTTACGCCCTTGGGTCGTCACGTCCCGTAGTAAGGGCAACTACACTTAACCGTAGGTCAAGTATTGTATAGTGTCTCTTTAAAATCCTTGACGATTAAGGTATGTCACAACTACACTACCACTACTCTCATTGACGGGAGACGAAGTCTTCTTCACGGCCACCAGTTGATATATTTAAGGCATCATACATCCAATGTGGGAGAAGTCTTCTCTATTTCTCACTTTCAACCTCGGGACTAACCATCTTAGCTTCCACCCACCTTAGGAATCTTTACATCTCCAAGAAGATCCCTTCTCAGTGTCGGTATCAGGTTCACACCCTTGATAGCTCAAATCTATCATCGCTTACTAGCACACCGACTATACTTGGTCTTGACACGTCTTCATAACAATCACCGCTCTTAAATACTACGAACTAAACATCACTCCTTTCTAGACACACTCGTTCCGAACAATACCGTAGGTATTTCCGCTTCGGAACGACTCGGTCATAATGACTCGCATGAGACTCTCTCCATGCAGTCGATAAGGATAGGGTTACTTGCATAAGAATCCGTAATAGGGTAAAAATATTTTCTCCTTCCGGAAGCTTGACCCAAACATTTATCTCAATTACCAAGTGTTTTAAGGGTGACGATTTATCCGACATAGCGTGGTTCTTCCTAAATTATGCATAGTTGATCAGGTTATGCATAATTGAGGACCAAACGACATCATGTCCTTCCTCGTCAAACGTTTCTTTTTCGTACGCTACATGCGTAAGTTAATTCCAAGAAAATTTTCAAAGAGTAAAAATCTAATTAGTTCAAAAGAAAGAAAAGAAGATAGCACCACCTTCCATTCTTATTATTTAAAAAAAAGAAAATTTATTCATACACATTATGTCAAAAGAATATTTTAATTTTTAATTTTTTTTTAAAAAAGATTTATTTGACACCATAGGGTCAATTTATGAAATTTGAAAACACATTTTCCATTGTTTACAGAAACAACTTATACAACATAGTCAATATGATTCGCGCAACGACATTTGTTCAACACACAAATTCGTTATTGCAATTCACAGTTTTAAAATCATCAAGTCACAAAACATCATTAGATACAGTTTGGTCAACGGTCACAGCAAGTTTCAAAACCAAGGTGAAATTACCATTTTTCCCCTATTCTATCAAGGCTGCCCTTTACTAAAATATCATGGCTACACTAAATTAAGTGTATCTCCTAAACTGTGCGTCCGCAAAATCCGAAACGACTGCTCAAATATAAGTTTGTTCGATATCTAGAACTTATAGTTTTACATATTTAGGTGTTGCTATATAAGTTTTTGAACTTATTACTCATTCAAATTCCGGTCTCAATTTTTGACTAGTGTTGCCATTTCGGAGATATCTCATTCGTCGGGTGTCGATATGACTCCATCCGAATTCCTACATGTACCTAAGAGGTTTCCCTACCTCCTAGTCTAATTTTTCAGGTCTTCATAGACCAAAAATATTTTAAAACATACCCAACAAGATGCTATCCCAAAGCAGTCCCCAAAGAAATTTTGACAATTTTTTTAGTTTAAGAAAATGAGCGTAATTTGAAATTTATTGTTGCTTTTGATGTGAAACCAATTGGAGGTGATAGCCCTAAGAGTCTTCTACAGGTACCTAAAATTTCTTTTGAAAAGTTATTAAAAAAATATAGAGTTATACTCCTTTTCCCAACAACATACCAGATTTGACTAGTTTTAGTAAAACGACCATATCTCACTCATCCGGATGAGATAAGACCCTATCCAAAGAACCACATACACTTAAGACATATGCCCACATCCATATTGGATTTCCCAGGTGCCTTATGACCAAAAATATTTCACAACCTGCTGGTTATAAACTGCCGTATAATCCATTTCAAAATCCAACCAAACACCAATACAAAGTCATACCCAATGACTTAACACTCTTATCTTGTGATATTTTCATGCCTTTATTTACATCTTAATTGTTCTTTAATTTGCTTATTTGGTCAAGTTGTATGCCAAGTCATAAGCCGGTGTTCTGTTGTTTAATAAGTTGGATTGAGTTTTAAAGGGGTGTTTGGCATAAGCCTAAAACGGGTCAATTTGGTTGATACATTGGGTTGGGGTCACAAAGCCTGTTTCTATTAGCTTAATTAGGGTCTAATCATTAGATTTAATTAATTTTATAGTTTAAATCTTAAAAGCTAAGTTTAAAATAGTTATGGCTTAAGTCTGTCAAACTCTTGACTGCTAGATTTGTTTATTTTGTTAGACTGCTTAATATTGATAATAGTCCATGTTTTTATGTCCATCTTGAATGATATAATGCATTAGAGTGTAGTGTGTTCTTACTGCATTTGTAGTTTTTGGTTTAACAAAATCTATCAAGATAAGTCATGTTATAAACTGTCACTTTTTAAGCTAAAAATTAGATAAGCTATGATTGTTCTTAGGTTCTGAAAACTCTAGCATAAGCTCATTAGGGGCTTGTGTTAGTCTGTTATAGCTTGGTTTACCATTTTGAGCTTCTTTGGTGGCTTATTCTCAAGGGCTGCAATTAGCCTTTTGAGTCTGCCATAATCCCCAAAAGGCTCCCCTGGTGCAAAAACCATTTTTATCAGCCCTTTTTAATTGCTTATTTGCTTTTCATTCTCTTGGTATTTAGCATTTTTAGAAAGATTATAGGCTAAGCTTTAAGCCCTTGCAAGCCCCATCCCTTTGGACCCCTTTTTGGTGCTTAAATATTAAGCCAAAGGTGGCCCTCAAGGCTGTTTGGCCTGCAGTTTGAGCCTCTTGGCTTATTGGCTTATTTGGGTTTTTCTGTCTGTTTTACTTGCTTAATTCAGCTCATATATGCTTATTAGGTTAGGGTAGCTACTAGTCTTTTCTTATTTCTCTTTTCATTTGCGCTTAATTGCCTTTTTCTAGCTTAGTAGTCCTAAGTGTTCATCTATCTGGTACTCACCCCCCCCCCCCAACTTTTTAAGTTTCCGTACTGCTGAGATTAATGCTCATTTCTGGCTTATATGGCTGTTTCCATTTGATTAATATTGATCCAATAATGCTTATTAGTTATAGTATATAAGTTTTCATAAGTTCATTTGAAACTTTTCTTAGCTTATCTTGTATAAAAAGCTTAGACAGTTTGTTAAACTTAAACATTCAAAAAGTCTAGACTAGCTTTTTCTAGTAGATTTTTCTCAGCTTATTTTTCTTTCAAATTGCTTTTTGATCCTTGATTTATGTAGATTTTTTGTTAGGCTTTTTAGTTTTATAAGTGAATAAGCCCAAGACTCTGTCTAATGGCTTAAAAATAAGCCCAAAAGTCCCCCCTTTTGTCTGTTTTATAACCATCTTTGTGTCAGTAGCTTATTAAGCTTTTCTAAGCTTAATTTTCATTCATTTTTGCTTATTCCAATCTGCATTTGCTTATTAGGTGTAGTTTAGTCTAAGTTTTGCTTATTTTTCTTCTTAAGTCGCTTATTAAGTCTGAAAAGCCAAAAGGAAAAGCCTTTTAAGCCTTTGTCCATTTAAGCCATTCTGTCTGTTGTAATTGCTTTTTTACAGCTTATTTATAAGCTTTTATAAAAAGTCACAGTTGTAAAAATTGCTTATTTTTGTCTTTTCTACAGGTTTGTGAAAAAAGTTTTCAAAAAATAAAATAAAAGGGGAATGTGGAAGTCTCAGGTGAGCATGGCTCGAACCTGAGACCTCAACACCCTCAACCCTCTTATACACCACACACACAACCATCTGCCCTTGGGACTTCTTCGTGTATCCATCTACACAATTAAATACTTATACACATTTAGCCCAATAAGCCTTATAAGCTGTTTTTGCTTTTTACAGATTTACTATTTCGGAGATAAGTTGTGTGTCCCCCAACTTTATTTTTTCTTAGAATTTATCATAACTTTTTTAGCTTATTTTTTGTTATTTTTTTTAGATTTTTATATAGACGTTTTAGTATTTTTTAATATAAACAATTTTACTTTTCATTAAAAACTTAAAAAATTCATAAAAAATAAAATAACAATCAGAAAAATATGAATCTTTTTTTAAAATTTTCTTTTATCACATAGTTTCTAGGAAAAATATTAGTGCTTTCGTAGGGTCATTTTTGTAAAAATTTAATTTTTAAAGAACGAGATTCGATCCCGTTCTCGTTTTTACGCGTTTTTAGCCTTAATCACTTCCGTTTTTAATCTAGTTTTTTTAATCTTTCTTTTTAGTCATTTAGAGCTTATTAAAAGTAAAAAATAGATTTTAGGATTAAAATTTGAGATTTTAGGTTTTTAACTAGCGCGTTTTATAGGTTCTCAGTTATCCGTTTTTAGGGTTAAATCACTTCCTTGTTATCAATCTTAGGTTTTTCTTAATCGTTTTTGCATTTTTAATTGTAGTGATAGAAAAGCCAATCATAACCTCGTTCCATTCAAACATCGATTATCAATTCGTCATTCGATTTTCAATTGCACACCTCGTTGGGACATAACGACCCGGGAAATCAAACTTCCGGAATATATATTGATTCTATTTGTGAATCCGGAAATATTCTATACTACTTCCGGATTCATTGATTTTGTGGATTTTGATCCTTGTTATAGATCCTTGTTATATTTATATTTATTTATATTTATTTATATATAAAAAGGAGTAAGAATCCGCGAGTCAAATTTTGGCGCCGTTGTCGGGGAGGCTGTGAAACGAATTATCGTTACGTTTGACAAATTGTGTTTGAATTTGTGAATATCTCTTTTATTTTTATAAAAATACAAAAATATTTTTTATTTTCTTTTATTAGTGTAATTATCATATAAAAAAAACAATTTCCATAAAAAGAAATAATAAATAAATTCACCAAGTTAATAAAAGAACACCAACATATAATACTTTCCATTGAAGTATTATCCATCAATAAGTTCCCGAACAAAAGATTCAAAAACTTACCATTTGTGTCGCTTACGACGAACGACTCACCTCGATTTGATTAACAAACTATAAGGTGGATATAAGGAGGGTTGTTCCGAGGAACTACGACCCGAAAGGAGAAAGTATTTTAATAGCTTCGCGCTTTCCTACTCCTCCGCTCGCTTGTGCGTTTTTCATTTAGAGAGCTACCGTGAAGTAAGTTTGAATTAGTGGTTGAAGTTGTCCTATCTCGTTGTCCGTAAAAATAAATTGTGAATAGATCATTGAAAAAAAAATCAAAAAAATTAGTATAAAGTTTCTTCATTTAGTGCATGCGCACTCGTTCTCAATCCCGTAAACGTCGACAGCAGCAAGTCCCACAGACTTCTATTAAACCATTTGATCTTGAGAAACCAAATAATAATCAAGAACCTCCTCCCGTAGTTACGATGGCCGATAATCGTACTATGGCGGAAATGCTCCAAGCACCCAGCGAGGGTTACGAGGATGCAATCGTTGTTCCCGCAATCACCGCGGACAATTTTGAGCTCAAGCATAGTTTGCTTACTCTTGTTCAAAATAAACAATTTTTTGGACATGACAAGGACGACCCGCAAGCTCACATTCGATATTTCAACAAGTTCACTTCTACGATGAAGTTCCCAAACATCCCGAGTACGTCGGTTAAGCTTATGTTTTTCCCATTTTCCCTCGAGGGTTCACTGTAGCCTCGCTATATATAGAAAGTAAGAAATGGCCTGCAAGTTAGGCATACACATAGACCAAGCATGCTAGGATAGAATGTACACTGAACCAGTCTCTTTTGAGTATTATCGAAATTAGTGACATAAGGACTATGGAGCCAAGCAGAACCCATTGGAGAATTAATCATATTTGACAGAATCGAAAAAAAAACGAACATTTTAAAACAACTATATAACAAAAAAATCATATGGTAAAACTAATCAAAATGCATGCATGTAACCTCAAAAATGTATACGAAGAATACATGGAAAGGAGATCGAGAAGCGTAACCTGAGGAGGTTTTTGCCGTATAGGTGGCCGCCGAAGTTGGAACACAAACAACTAAATGATAAATTTATGCTGCCTGGAGTGAATATATTACCATAGTTTTAAAGACATAATGGGTGTTACATGTAATTCAATGCAAAGCTCAAAATGTTCACTGTGTGACATGAATCCATTCTGAAATTTGGTAAAAAAAACAACCCATTTTTGTTAAGGTCTTTATGCAAAATCTTTATGGCATATTACAACTTTTTTAATAGTTCACTAGGCATGATAAGAGTTTTTTTAATTTTTTTCACTTTTTCCAAAAAACTATTGCATCAGTATATCTATTTTTAGTTTTTTACACTCTAAGATTATTATAAGGTTTGGAAAATTGATATTCATATACATTTCTATTAATTTAGATTTGCCTATTTTGCTCATGGTGACCATGATAAAATAGTACTATTGCATAATTCTACTGCCAAAATATCCCGGTTCGCAAAGACCAACTATAACATCTCATGTTTTTTACATAGCGAAAGGTCTCTTTTCAATTTTGTTTAAGTAGATGCGTCACAACTCACACGGGCAAGTTTTTTCCATTCCATGTAAGGTGTACTCAGTATTTAAGTTTGTTTTTGTTGTAAAAAATACACTATTGCACATCAGGATATATGATATGTCGATTAAATTCTCATACACCAAATTATGGTTATATAATTGTATCATACCTTCCGGATCAGTTTTCATGTGATGAGTTCAAGTTTGGCTAGATTTAAGCAATAATGTGCAGTAAGAAAAAATAATAATGAAAGATTTTTTTTAAAGGATACGTTTTTGGCTACGAAGGTTCACTTGGGCCGACTTCATGTCAAAAACACAGGTAAATAAAAAAAAGTCCAATCAAGTTATAAAAAAAAGAACAATGATGTAACATATGCTTAAGAAAATTCAAATACTAACGATTCCGAAAGATCTTTCAAGCTCTCCCACTAATAATATCGAATCAAATGTACTAAAACACGATACAAAATAGAAAATGGGAGCCGGTGGAAGACTTCTTATAAACGGTAGACACCCACACTCATTTGCTCTCCTTTATATTTCCTATGCTGGATTAATCAAACAACCCGTAACACATCGAATTGCCACTACCATTAAAGATGAAAATGTCAACGAGCTATCAACATAACTAATCCCACAACGCTCGCACCAAACTATGTACAGGCTTGATGTGATGGAATTACTGCATCCAGGACACTAAAACAATGGCTTTAGCATAAACATATAGTACGTCGCATCAAGTTGCTCTAACACGAAAGTCCTTAACGGCTTCACCCTTAGCATCGCCCATAGATCAGTAGGTTGAAGCAAGCGGCAAAAACTTCATACGTATAGGCTAATAGCATATTATATAATCATAATTGCTGGTTATGTTTTGGAATATAATCGAAATCAGTCACATAAGGTACATGGAGACAATAGGTGTTACAATTGCGAGACTAAATTTTATAACAGAGAATTGGTATTGCGGCTCAGGTACTGTTTCTACTGCTTGTGCCGTTTTGATATCAAGTTGCTGTTCATCTATCACTGGCAATGTACCATAATTCTTATGTGTGTTATGCCATACCGTGTAATTTATATAACGTTTTTAGAAAAATGTATACTGAGATTCAACATTATGTTTAGGTCAATGCAAAATTTTATCACTTGAGTTATTTGACAATTACACCGTCACAGATAGTGTCATGCCATCGGTGCATCAATAACATGGCCATGGTACCTCCATGGCTAGTTACAAATAGCTCGGGAAAAGGGATATGCAAAAGATAACAATGATCAAGATACTAATAATCGAATCAAGATAACGGATCTCACATCATATTCAAACAAGGATCAACAAAATCATAATTGCGAATATCGAATCAAACAGAATATCTAAATGAGTCTTGAGAACGGATAGCATATCAAGACGAATTTCTACTGTATCAATATAGTAAGAAAATGAAGGATCAAGTCAAAAGGCGTCCTTACTAAAAGGACGGAATATTTGTACCATAGCGAATGCACACGGAAAGAAATGAGCACAAACGGACGGAAATCACACAAGTGTCAACCGGATTCTACAAAACATATTTGATTTATATTACTTGGATAGTTTTACAAGTTACTACTCAAGTTTCCAAAAATAAGTGTTGGCTTTACGTATGTAGGGTTTCCAAAATTATTCTGAAAATTGTCGGAGTAAATTCTTGTTAAGTTTCCTTACTTAAAAGTCTAACCAAATCATGTTCTAAAAATACACCAAAAATCACAGGTCTTCCCTAATGTATTTAAAGTGTCTCCCAAATCAAAGTTTTGATTTACTTCCATATTTGAAGTTGACCCCTATGAACCTTGTTACCCAAAACAGTAACGAAATGTCAGCTGGCAGAAACTTATGAAAAGATGCCCGAATCTCCCCTCCACCCCCACCCCCCCCATCCCCACTAGACATCTTGAAAAATTATGAAATAAAAAATCGAAAAAAGTATCTAATATCATGTGTTGTGAACAGTTCGAAATTAGCCCTAAACTCATTATGGTGTTGAATCAAAATCAAACACTACAATGATATTTTCGGTTTTGATTTCCAGAATGACACTTATTTGTGTTAAAATCTAAAAATCGACCTTTCCCGCCTCCATTGACATGAGAGCAGATTGTAACAGAAACGAGGATTCATTGAACTTCACTTTAGGCTCAAGAAATATGTCAAAGCAATTTTGTGAACAATATAGACCCGATGAACATGACCCAAATTATGCCCATAATTTTATCAAGAAAACCCCAATTTAAAACTTCCCCCCCCCCCCCAATATCCCCCCCCCCCCCCCCCCCGGCGTCTTCTAATATTCTTGTTTTTATTACAACACAATTAAACAAACATGGTTCTATAAAATCTAATTAAACATGTTCAAAAAGATTAATCATTAGAACCCTAACAAACTGTTACATACATATTAACCCTTTTTCAAAATCTCACGTTTTATGTAGAATATTGTTTAACATTCATTAACCCAACCATAGGGATTGCTATTGTAGTGATCCTCATTAAATACATCAATTAACATGTGTATGTAAGGTTTCTCAAAATATGTAATGTTAAAATGAATTTAGATTGACAGGTATCCAAAAAACATGAACACATGATTTTCTACATTTCCCACTTTGTTATTGTTATGGTGAAAAAAGAACTTGATTAAGCAATCAGAGTTGACAAAAGAAAAAGCACAAGAACTGATGTATTTCCTATGAATAGGAAAGAGAAGATAACAATATCATGAAGCACACCAAGAATGGAAAATCAAACACCAAAAAACCTAGAAAGAACACCTGCAAAAAACACCTAAGCTTTCTTCTTGACGTGAACTCAAAATGAGATTTCATACATAAATTGGAAGAGAGAATTTGTGTGAAAATGGTGACATGGGAGAGAGAGGAGCCGGCCACTATATAAGGAAGAAAGGGGATGAGGACAAATTTAACGTGTTGTATAATATAGAGCTAGTTTCCATTTTCTTCACACTCTTTTCCACTTTTAATTCAAGCTTTCAAATTTAAAAGATATTCATGTGGGGTCAAGGGGGGGGGGGGGGGGGGGGGGGGGTGGGGCAAAAATTTATTTTTTTCCTTCTGTAACACTACAACAAAATTTTCTAAAAAACCTTTAACGTGTATCTTTTAAAGATAGGTTTTAACTAAAGATTTAGGTTCATTTGGATACAAAGTTTTTTGTGGATACTAGGGGACCAATCTCCACCATACATTCTTCATCTTTAATCTAATGGATAAGATTAAACCCAAAATTATTTTCAACCCTTTTTTTTTCAAATCTTAATTCTCTCAAAACCGTTTTTAATAGTCATAGCGAAAAAAAAATTATACCATCAACGACGAAGCATTTAATTATCTTTCTATTGATATCCACTTTGGTATACTTTCTGACAAAAAAAAAAATTCAAGTTTTGTACGTTTTTGTTTAAATTTTCACCTTTTTTTCACAGTTTTTTTGTTCACTTTTTTTCACTTTTTTGTCCCGTTTTCTCCATTTTAATATACTTCTGCGACAAATTTTTTTTTTTCGTTTTCTGTTTTTTATTATTTTTTTGATTTTTTCTGTTGGAAATTGCATGTGAATCATATATGATATTTGGATTTACTGTTAAATTCAGTTATGATGTTAGTGTTAAATCATATATGATAGTTTTATATTCATATTATGATATTAGTGTTATGTCATATATGATATTTATTTTATGTTTAAATCATA
>BQNB010105051.1:0-19388 GCA_026074375.1 Tanacetum coccineum
AAATCATTCAGATCAAGCAAAGAATTCAAGCTGCTCGTGATCGACAAAAGAGTTACGCCGATTTAAAGCGTAAGCCAATAGAATTTCAAGTTGAAGATAGAGTTATGCTCAAGGTTTCGCCTTGGAAAGGAGTAGTACGTTTTGGCAAACGGGGGAAGCTAAACCCCAGATATGTTGGGCCTTTCAAAGTATTGGAAAAGGTTGGAGCTATTGCTTACAAGCTTGAACTTCCTCAAGAGCTGAGCAGGGTTCACAATACGTTTCATGTATCCAACTTGAAGAAGTGCTACGCCGACGAACCATTAGCCGTTCCATTAGATGGACTCCATATTGTGAAGTTAAACGGTTAAAGCAAAGCCATATCCTAATTTTCAAGGTTCGATGGACCTCTAGGAGAGGTCCTGAGTTTACATGGGAACGTGAAGACCAATTTCAAAAGAAGTATCCGCACCTCTTCACAAAGACCGCACCGTCGTCAAGTGCCGCATCTTGAGCCTTGAGGACAAGGCTCATTTAACGGGGGAAGACTATAACACCCCGTGTTTTAGGTCATTGTACGACGATCGCGTGCCCGATGTCGTAAATATTATTTTACGAGTTTCCGTGAGCGAGTGTCGACATTTAACATTTTATTTGTCGATAATAAATATTTTCGTATTTATTATGAAAAATTTGGAAAAGATTGGGTTACTTTTATTTTTGACGTTCCGCGAGTCGACGTTTGACCGCGCGTTCGTTAATCGTTTCGAGCTTCGTAAAATTTACGACGTGTCTCGTTATTATTTTTATGATCATAAAATATTATTTTATGAACCATGTCATCTTTGTTCCTCGACCTTGGCCATAGCTCGCGTTTAAGGCTCGCGTTAAATTAACAAGATATTTGCAAGATATTTGTGAGATATTTATTAGATATTTTCATGAAATATCATATATAAGTTTCAAAGATTCATTCTTTCTTTCCTTTCCTTGTCTTGTGGCTGCCGAATATTTCATTTCCACACAAACTCACCATTTTTCTTGTTTGTTCATGCAAATACATTCAAACCTCACCCAAATGATGTTTCAAACCAAGTAGGAACCAAGTTCTAGTGGTTTCCTCTTTTCCTCCTTCCTTTTTGGGTTAGGCCGAATGAACAAACACCCCTAACTCTTAGTGTTTTTGATTTTCTAAGCTACCAAATATTGTTAGGAGGTTAAGATTCGATCATCTATGTATTTAAAAGTGGCATGTAACAAGGTTTTATTTGAAGTTGATTTCTGAAACTAAAGGGGTTTTCGGTTTGGATTGGTGGTTCGAACCGGGTACAAGACACACAATGGGTGTGATTGGTTATTGAAAGTTATTGGGTTGGCTTGTTGGAGTGAGCCGCGGCTAAGACCAAGAGAACCGAGACGAACCTTTTTATTTTCCGACATGGCTCCATATAGCATTGTGAGCCTTCCTTGATGCTTATTTCGATTATTTATATTATTTGGTTTGTTTTCGTAAATATTTATATATGTGACGAAATCCATTGGAAACTTGCGGCGTATAGAATATTATGTTATTGATAGTAAAGTAGGAGTAGTAGGACATTATGAGGTATATTGAATATAGTTTTGATGAGATTTTGGGTCAAAAACGGATTTTGGCGTGAATTGTAACATGTGGACTGTGAGCAGAAAGTTTGGCACGCCAAACGAGGATCGAGATTTCGTAAAATCTGATTTTAGGCTTTGAAATATGGTAGAGCTTGTCTAGACGATCGTTTCCATATAAGGATCGTCTTGTAACTCCTAATAACGAAAAAGTTATGGCAAAAACGAGATATATATCCTTAATATAAAAACTCGGCACTAGTAATAGTGCGCTCGCTGTCCAGATTTTAAAAGCTCGATTCGGGCACTTTCGAGTCCGTTTCCGAAACATGAAAGTCGTTCGGAAGGTCGTTTTACTTCCCCGCGAGGTTCTTTAAGTCTAAAAGCGAGTGATAACGGGTCGTTAGGCGGGGGCAAAAATCTGGTTTTCGGTAATTAACCCACTGCATCAGACTTGATGCGAGTGCGTTTTCACCCATTTCGGTCGAGTTTCGGGTCTCGGACAAAACTGAAAAGTTGTTCAAAATAACGTTTTACCTTTCCGCGAGGTTTTCTAGAGTTAAAGACGCCTTATAACGGGTCAAAAACGCAAACGCAGGTATGCGTTTTGGTAATACTTTTCGGCAGAAACTGGTAGGGGCATTTTGGTCATTTTATGTTGGGTTTCGGGTCTCGGCTAAAACTAAGAAGTTGTTCGGAATATCGTTTCGCATGAATTCTCTTTAGAACCCGAGTTGTGAAAATGTGATGTAGTGGGTCGTTTTGGTCGGGTCAGACTTAGAAAATAAATATATTTTATAAAAGTCAAACGTAAAAGTCAAAGAAGACTTTAATAAACGTTCACGTGTTGTGAAGGTGATTTCGATTAATAAAAATATATCGATTACTCTACTATCGTAAGTACTATTTTTGAGACCGTTGGTCGATTCTAAATATGGAAAGTATAAAACGGTAACTTTTCGTAATAGTCGGAATGTGATATCATTATGAGAGATTAATGACTAATTAAGCGTCGAAGGTTCGACGAGGTGAATAAATATTATTATGAACATAATATTGTGTCGAGACTTACTAAAAAGGGAAACTTATTGAAAATAGAAAGATTTTTAATTAAGTGTGTTAGGAATTATGTATTCATAGTTACTCCTGGTAGTTATAGTCATTACTACTGGTAGTATATTAGTTACTCCTGGTAGAGTAATTTTGTCATTAGTACTGGTAGTATAATAATGGTTACTACTGGTAGTGTTATAGTTAGTCCGGGTAGTACAAATGGAAAATAGTATATATAAAATATACTCAGTGTTAAGGTTAGGACGCGCAAGTGGATTTCTCATCACATATATGTATGTAAACATATATATAAATATATATATGTTTTCGTTGTAACGATGTACACATCGTTGATAGTACTTTATACATATTGTAATCGAGCGACATAATTATAGGTCGTGGTCGAGATCGTTGCTGCTTCGTTGTGATTTATTCGGTTTATTTGATCTTGATCGTTGATCAAGGTGAGTTCATAGCCCCATGTTTTACAATTATTGATTTACAAGTTTTGGGGTGAGAAACATGCTTTGTTTTACAAATTGGACGCAAGTGTACATTTTATCATGATTACGTGTTTGCCTAAGTAGCGATAACCCACTATGCCCATGAATCATGAACTGTTAATTCCTGGTTTGGAAGCGCGAGTGATTATAGATAGATCTATTTGGGATTGACCTCCCCGTTCGGGTGACTAGCTATCACTGGAAACGAACGTATATCATGTCGGATACTGGATGTTACGGGTTGAACATCATCACGGGCAATGTAGGCAATATTTATATATTGTATTCAATTATGTCGAGCTTCGGTGTCATGAGCTTAGGAAAACGTAATTACATTTTGTGATGTCTGCATCTGTTGCATTATCACGGGGAAAGTCTTGCGGTCCTGGATTATACATTTATATAAACCTATGAATTCACCAACTTTATGTTGACCTCTTTAAGCATGTTTTTCTCAGGTTTTGGTATGAAGATAGTTTGGATGGGACGGAACGCGGATATCAAGAATGAAGGCTCGGTGAACATATGTTTATAAATTAATGAAACATTTTTGAAATAAAGTCGTGATATGACTTGTATAGTTTGGGACCTATCTTGTGACTCTGATTCTCTCTTAAACTAATGAGATGAAAATTGTTAATAAACGTATTTTTGGCATTTTACTAGGACTCGTGTGCATGTATTATGAAGTAGCACCCCAAATGTATTATTCCGCTGCGTATCGTGTTTTGAGGGTGTTACAATATGGCTTATTTTTTTCTTTTTTGGATTTGTAAAAAGCTTAAAAATGCAAACTAGCTAATAACTTGAACTTACCTAAATACAATAAGCAAATGCAGGCTAGAAATAAGCAAAATGAAAAAAAAGCTTATAAAAGCTTATTAGCTATCTGACATAGAAAAGGCTAAAAACAGACAAATGGCACTTTGTGGCTTAAAAATAAGCCACAAGACGAAAGCTTGAGAACCTTTAATCTAGAAAAAGGAAAAGAGGACATAAAAAGCTCTAAGAAAAAACAATCTAAACTTATTTTGAAACAAGGATAAGCTGTGAAAAAGCTGCTAGAAAAAGCTAGGAAGGACAGAATGCTTAACTGTACAAAAGGGCTTAAAGGCTTTTTTCTTTTGGATTTTTAGACAAATTGAGCTAAGCAAAGGAGACATATATAATTGTAAATGTTGAATGCTAATTGCTTATGTGCAACAAAATCTTAATTCCATAAAAAGAGGACATGCTGCAAATTAACCATCAAAACAGGATACCCTCACACAAAATTTTTACAAAAATCGATTTTTGGGAAATCTGGGAAATAGCAGTAGGCGGCCCCCTTAATTTTAAGGGGACCGACCCCTAATTAAGGGGACTCGCCTAGGCAAACACGGGTAAAACAGTATTTTCACCTCCCTTTAACCAAATACCCTCTAGACTTAACTACTGTTTCCTTAAATTCCACAATATTTCTTTGATTTGAATCCTTTAAAGGTTCACTTCTTTCCCAATTTTAAACCTTTCCTCACTCTAAATACACTCTCAAATCATCATCATCACAATCATCCTCATCAATGACATCTCCTAACAAACCTACATCCAAACCATCAAGGGTAGCCAAAATGAGTGTAAAACCCATTTGGAGGAAGAAACCAAACCTTTGCAATATATCTAATGTGCTAAATGCAACTTCATCAATGCCAAAACCACTCACTCCTCATCATGAACCATCTCAAGAAAACAATCACCCCAATCAAGTATTACCAAATCCTTACATCAAGGACACTACCACATCACAAGTTGTCTCACATCCTCCGCTTCCTATCTCACCCATCAACTCACATGTTGCTCACACTCAAGCTTCACCTCAAGTGATTAACCATACAAACACACACCACCTCTTAACAACTATCATATCTCCAAGTAAGAAGCCTAATTTGATGGCATTAATCAACTCAAAATATCAAACCTCTTAGCCATGCATCTATCTCAATAACAAAACAACATTCCCTCATCCACCTACTCTCAAACCTAGCAACTATACATTGTATGAAGTGAAGTGATATCGGGATCCTACAGGTATTGCCCTTGTTGCATCTTCACCCAAAAACAATTCCTTGCTTTAAGTGAGGATATTAATTGGATTGAATTCCTCCTCACTCGACCTCATCCCCCACCTAGGGTTCAAAGAGATTACCCTTCCACAACCGCCTCCGCTCCAAACTCTCCGACCAACTAATCTCATAATATGCCTCCAAATAATCGTCAAACCTTTTTTGTCGCAAGCAAGTCAAAAATCCTTCTATGGCTATTTATGATTTTTTATGTATTAATATGCTTCTAAAGCATATTTGTTTTTCTTTATGAATGCTTGTGTGAAGTTCACACACATTGTCCTAAATGAATAAAGTATCTTTTGCTTTGATGTTTGCTTGCACTTGTCATATTTTTCCTTCCTTCTTGCTACATGTTAGAAATATTCGTATTGTTCTAACTCGTTTTTGTAGCCAAGAAACCATAGCTCGATTCCTTGGTGCCCTCGAACGAGCGGGAGCAGACATCAAGGGGGAGCATTTATTCTGTCGATTTTACTAGCAATTCTCGATGATGCCTTTTTTATTCTACAAAAAGGGGGAGAAATGACATAAAACTCACTAAATACTTGCTTAAAAATAATTTTACATTTAATGAGTTTAAATTTTGTAATCATCAAAAAGGGGGAGATTGTTGATAGAAATAATGCCTAAAAACATTATCAATATTTTTCACATCTTTACGTTTTGATAATCACAAAATATAAAAACGTTCAATGTAAAATTAAACGTAAACAAGTAATTAGTAGTAAATTTTCATTTCAAAAATTATATCACTTCAAGGTATGAATAAATAAATGCTTAATGCACTTTATATCAAAAAGAAATTTTTTATTCAACCTCACACTTTTTATAAAATTGTGTATAAAATGTGTAAACATTTTTAAAAACACTTACAAAAACATTATATTATACAATTAAAAGAAATGTTTTATTCAAAATAAACATTTTGAAATTCAAATTTTCAGACCTAAACGACTAGAAAAGTTCTAGAAAATTCCCCCTACACAAAAGACAAAATGGGGAGCCCCTAGTCTCGGGCGGCCCCCTTAAATACACGGGCAACCCCTTAATTTTAAGGGGACCGCCCACCTATTTAAGGGGACCGCCCATAGACTGACGCTCCTCCAGTTTGTCCTATAAATACTAGACTTTTCCCCACTATTTTCTCACCTTTTGCACTCATTCTTTCTGCTCAAAATAGCCCATATATCCTCTATAAAATCCTTTGATCATTTAATCATAAAACTTTGTTTCTGATAAGTGTAGAATATACATATCTATTTATGCCTAAAATAACCCAATTAAACCCAAAACAAACCAAAAATGGCAAAAATATGCTTGTATTTGTGTTTTGTGTGTGCAGGTACGGATAAGTCAAAAAATCACAAGAATACAGTCAAAAGCAAGCAAACACGGACACGAGAATCAGAAGAGTACAAAGCCGAAGCCAAAAGAGTACAAAGCCTTAGCCCATTTCCTTTTATAACAACCACAAGGACCAATCTTGCAAATCCCGAAAGTTATTTATAACTTGAAAAAGGGAAAAGTAAGAGAAGGACTGGAAAAGTAAAAGGCCAAACTCAATAGTTTTATTTTAATCACTGATCTACAATAGGCGGGAATCCCCTTTACTATTCATCGTTCTTCTTCATTTCACCCCCATGGGTAAAACAAGGGCAAATCAAAATTAGGAGGGTGCTGTAAGTCAATACAAGAGGTCTAACATCATCAAACCCAGGGTCAAATCAATCTTAATCAAAGGATTTCATTAAAGAAGAAGCCCACTCAACAACTAAAGAACACACTTTTATGTGGGTTTTGTTATAAATTCACATCACAAAACTAACACAAACGCCACAACAAGGGAGATGACACGCTGGCACATCCTCAGGTGTCACACATCTAATCAAACGGACTACAATTGAAGATCAAATGATTGAAGAAATGAATGGCAGAGATTGAAGGTTTGGAGAGCAAGGCAAGAGGTCGTAGATAGCTTCCAAGCTTGGCACTATAAATAAGGCCTCCTTCTCAACACAACCATAGAAAATCCATTTTTTTAAGTCTCTTTTTAATCAAATTTTTATGTAATTTTAGTATTTCGTATTTTATTTTCTTAAATGTAAAATTTTTCCTTTTAATGTAATCATCTTTTTTAGTTAATGAAATTCATTTTTAATGTATTAAATTTCTCCTTTTCTAAAGCTCTCTTTTAAGTCATAACTCTCTTAAATAAGCTAAGTTTGTCTCATAAAGCTAACAAGCTCATGTAAAAGCCTCATTTCAGTCAATAAGCTGAAATATAAGCTATTTGAATTCAGAATTAATTCTTATCTAAAACCTTTAAATAGTTTTAAACTGTACATGGATCTATTGATTTATGCTTTTAGAAGGGATCATATCTTGGAAAATCCCAAGATCCTTTTACTCTAGCTTATCTAATAAGTTAGGGAGCTTTGTACAGCTTTAATTGTCCTCTTGTTTTACAGAGAGTTTTGTAATTTTCTCTATCAGTTACTTTTTAAATTCTAGTTTTAATATTGATATTAGTTTGTCTTGCTATGTTTAGATCTGTTTAGTTGCTTATTCCTCTTTGCTTGATAATGTTTAAATGTCTCTTCTAGTACTTATTAGTTGTTTGTTTCATCTGTTTTTTGCTTTAAGTAGTGTATAGATCTTTAGTTATTCAATTCGTATCAAAAAAAACTCAAAAAATAAAAAAAATAATAGTTTTAAATTAGTTAAGATCTATAATTTTGCATTATTCAGTTGATTAAATCATATTGTTAAGTTTGTTTTTAACTAGTTTTTATCTGGTATTTAATACTTGTTCATTAGATTCTTCTTAAAAAGCTGTCTCAACGCTGTATAATGAGAAAAAAGTGTTTGGAAATATGCACTCTTGATTTTGCACTAACAGAACTAACCTCAGGTTAGTACTACTATAAACATATGCCGAGCCTTTTACAACTACCAGTACTAACTTCCAGTTATACTAATGCTTTTCATAAATTAGTACTGCTAGCTTAGAATTTCAGTAGGATTTAAAGTTCAGTATAGGGCTTATCTTAAAATCAGTTTAGTTTTCATATCTAGCTAAATTCAGTAGCTTAAATCTGTTCTTTAAAAATCAAATTGCATCACAGTACTTTCAGTCAGCGAAAGTACTGTTTAATTTTTACACTAGCATTACTACCCTCAGTTAGTACTGCTTTGAGTTCTTAGCTTAATTTAGAAAGTAAAAATTTAGGGATCTACTTATCAAATTCAGTAGGATAAAGTTTTAATATAGCCTTAGATACATTTTAATATCTAAAATTTTAATTCTAGCATTGTTTAACTTAGTTCCAGTTTAAGCTGTCAAAAAGTCATAAAATCCTAAAAATTCCAAAAAACAGTAGGAACTCAAGTAGAGTCTAAATTTTTTAATTCAGCTTTTAAGTCTAGATTTTATAGCTTATTTAGATGAATAATAAGTAGTTTGATAAGTCCTTTAAGTTTCAGAGTCTAGTTTAGCTTATTATAGTTTTAGCTACTTGATTTTATGATTACTTATATGCTTATTTCCCTGAGTTTGCTTATTTCTTGGTCAATTTCATAGCATAAAAGTAGTTTAAGTTAGTTTCTTTTTAATTATAGATTAATGCATATTATATTAGCTTTTCATAACTATCTTTTCCTTTTTCATTTTGATCTAGATTTGAGATTTTTTATATAGCTTATTTTCTAAAACCAAGGGTTAACCCCGCCTTACTTAACAGTTTAGAAAAAGCTCTTACTTTAAGCTTATTTGCGATATTCAGTCCTAGTAGCTTTTGTTAATTTTGATCCATCTATTTCCTCTACAACTTTTGCTTCTTGATTTTTCATAATAAGCACTTTCAAATTCCACCTTAATTCGGAGCCTAGCTGTTATCGGGGTGATTCTCAGGGTAGAAAGTGTAACTTTTCGATTTTAATTGTTTTTCAGTTAGTCCCTCCGTTAGTTTGTTAGTTACCACCTCGTAGTTTTCTTAGGTTTTTTGCACCATTAGGCCCTTAGTTAAGTTTTTAATTAAGTTTATTAATTTTAATCGTGATATGTTAAAGTTTTTAATTAGTTTAAATTAAACTTTTACAAAAAGATAAAAATTAGGGCTTTTAGTTTTTAATAATTTTCGGCAAATTTTCTTTATTTAGTCAAATTTTAGTTTACATTCTTAGGGATTTAAAATTTTGTTTACTTGCCTAATTGTCATTATTTGTTGTTTCTTAATTTCGTAGTTATAGCTTTTCCAAAATATCTTTGTTCCATTCAAATCAGGATCCGAACCTAAACGTGGTTTCAATTTCACTAGTCGTTGGGGAAACGACCCGGGTGATCATACTTACCCGGTTAAACATACGTATATTATATATATTATATTATTTTTGTAAGTTTTAACTTTTTACCTTAGTTAAAGGTGAATAGTTAGAATTTACCTAAGTAGTATTTTTATTATATATTTTATAGGTACGTAAAACTACGAACCAGTTTTTGGCGCCGCTGCCGGGGAATAGTGTTTACGATTCCTACGTTTTGTGTTTGTTGATTTGGTTTGAAGATCCTTTCGTCCTCGAAAGTTTTGATTTTGTTCCATAATTCAAAAATAAAAATAAAAAAAATATTTTCCTTTTCTTTTTAGTATAAGTAAAAGATAAAAAAAAATAGAAAAATCAAAAACATAAAAAAATTGTCCTTTAAAAAAAAAATAAACAAAGTTGGTAATCGAACACCAACAAATAATATCTTCTATTGAGATATTATCATTTCAATTTCCGGTGAACTTGCAATTGTTCCCAAATCGTAATCAAAGATTTAACACTTGCCATTTTGTGTCACTACCAAGTACGGCTCACCTTGAAAAGCAATTTTCAAGAGCTACCGTGAAGTAGTTGATTATTTGGTTTAAGTCTCTTTCGTGTAACCGTTAAAATTCATTGCTAAAAAAAATAAAAAAAATTTTAGTGTAAAGTTTTGCTTTTTAATTGTTAGAATTCCTTTTAATGCGCACTTATATATTATCAGTTATTCATCTCGTAGAACGACGTCACAAACAAACTTTCTTCCGGTTGTTGAAAATTTATGAGTTAAAGATCCAATTGTTGAACAAAACGTTGTTCCAATGGCCAGACACGAACGATTGGCCTAAATTAATTACAAGCCCCATCGAGGGTTATGAAGATGCTATAGTTGTCCCCACCGATCATGCTAACAATTTCGAGCTAAAGCAACCTTATAATCAATCTTGTGCAAAGTAAATAAAGTTCACAGGTAACAAGATCCCCACAATCACCTTGATTTTTTAATATGGTCACTTACAACGTTTAGAAACATCCAGAAGTTCCAACACTTCGGTTAAGCTTTTGCTTTCCCTTTTCACTAGACGTGAACCCTAGATGGTTAGACAAGGAACCGTCCTAGATCAATTCTCACATGGACGACCTTGTAGAAAATTCAATAACCAATACTTCCACCTTCAAAAACCACTTACTATCTGAAATGAGATCATTACTTTTATTAAAACAAAACGAAGCCTTTAATGATGCTTGGGAACGTTTTAAAGGACTCCTTCTTCAATGTCCTACCATGGCTTTTCGGAACTAGCAAACGCAACTCGATACTTTTTTACAATTATTTGAATTCAAACGATCAGTGCTTAGGATTCTGCAGCAGGTTGCAATTTCTTAGACAAGATGCCTCAAGAAGGTTTAGCGGATTATTGAAAGCAAGTCAAAAGTTCGCGTTACACCAGAAGTTGTGCTAATGATCAAGAGTGAGTAACGATGCTCTCTTTCTAATTTTTTTCATCTTCTAATAATTCGTTTTTTCGATAATGCAAACAAAAAAATAAGCCCCGCTAACTCTCGAGGATAAAGATGACCATTAAGATGAACCAAATGATGAATCAAATAAAGCGTAGTGTTGTTACTGGTGAACTCTGCAAACCCGTCAAAGCAGTTTAGGAAGTTAATGTGTCACTTGTGAAACGAATCACAACCATTTTTAACCTTTGTCCGTTAAACTCGAAGTGGAAACGATTTTCCCGGTTTGTTCATGACAACCTCCAACAATTTCAACAAACCGCAAAAGCTGTATGTAATTTTCCTCAAAGAAAACCAACCTCACCAATTTGCAAGACAAAGAGACTCACCTGGTTTCAATCAACCGAAATGTCCCAAACAACCAAAATCGTATACCTAAGGAACCAATTCTAACTTCAACCAAAACCGTGGAGGAAACTTTAATCAAAACCGTCCAAACAACCAAAATCAAGTTTATCAAGCCCCACCATATCAAACACCAACCAATCAACCACCAATCAATCAAGTTTTACCGTACCAACCTCACAAATAGTGTTTTGAAAACGTATTTTGAAGTAACGTCAAAGCAAAAACGATGCAAGTAATTAAAGAATGGTGCAGACAAATCAAAATCAAGGTTTGCAAACAAATGGCAATGTTACAAGTTTGTTAAAAGCCTTTGCACCATTTTGATGATTTAGGCAATACCTCACCAAAGTTTCGAAGTACTTTTACCGAATTCAATACCATTCCAAACCCAAGAAATGAAGCCAAGGCAATTACAACTCGTAGTGGTGTTTCATACGATGGACCTCCAATTCCACCGCCGGTGGTGGAAAAGGAAAGTGAGGTGACAAAGGATACGGAGCTACCAAGCACCGAAGACATCCAACCTCCATTAGTCCATGAACAAACCAAAGACAAAGAACCAATCGAAGAGCCTTCTTTCATTGCCAACAAAGCCAAACCTAATTTACCTTACCCATCGAGACTCAACAAAGAGAAGATTCGTGAAAAGGATGATATCCTAGCTTCAAAGTTTATGGAAATCTTCCGTAATCTTCACTTTGAGCTAAGTTTCGCGGATGCTCTCATTCATATGCCAAAGTTTGCTCCGATGTTTAAAAAGATGTTAAACAACAAAGACAAGTTGATTGAGTTAACCAAAACACCGTTGAATGAAAATTGTAGTGCGGTTGTCCTTAAAAAGCTTCCAGAAAAAAAAAAATAATCCAGAAAAGCTAGGTGACCCCGGTCGATTTCTCATTCCATGTGATTTTTCAGAGTTTGATAGTTACTTAGCCCTTGCCGATTTAGGTGCTAGTATCAATCTTATGCCTTTATCCATCTGGAAAAAGCTTCAACTCTCAGGCCTAACCGAAACAAAAATGGTATTAGAATTAGCCGACCGTACAATTTCCAAACCAACCGGTGTAGCAGAAAATGTTTTTGTCAAAGTAGGGAAGTTCTACTTTACCCCCGACTTTTTGTTTCTAGATATTATAGAGCCATCCTCGAGTATCCATAATACTCGGGGCTGAACCCTTCCTAGGACGGCTCATTCTTTAAATCGATGTTTACGAAGGAGAGATTACTCTTAGGAATGATGATCAATCGTTAACCCTTAAATGTGGTGATGCACCTTCCATTTCCTACAACAATCTCGAATCGTTGAAAAAAGTTGATCTAATCGATGTTACTTGTGAAGAGTACTCACAAGAAGTACTTGGATTTTCCGATTCCGTTGCTTACAACAATCCTTCTCCGCACTTCGATCCGATTGTTTCTACTTCATCTCCAACACTTACTCCTTTTGATGAAAGCGATTTTCTACTCTTTGAGGAAGCCGATGCTTTCATAGCAATCGATGATGAACCAGTTTCACCAGTTTTCAATGCTACATACTATGATCCCGAGGGTGACATTCTCATTCTCGAGGCACTTCTCAACAATGATCCATTACCATCTCCAACCAAGAAATAACTTACCCGGAATCAAAAAGATCACAAAGTTTGTCGAACCAAAGAAGGCTTCAGTCGAATATGCCACTTCTTTATGACCAAAAGTTGAAATTCCCAAGTTGAACTCAAAGATTACCTCCCGCATCATCGAGTATAGCGTTCTTAGAGGACAAATAACAAACTTCCATCATAATTTCAAAAGATTTGAGCCAAGAGAAAAGACCTCTCTCATTAACGTTCTCAAAAACCGAAAACAACAATTGCTTGAAACATTCTGATATTCTAGGCATGATCCAAGTTTTTTGCTCTCACAAAATCCTTTTAGAAGATGATTACCAACCTTCAGGTCCAACATCAAGGAGGGTTAACCCGAAAAATCCACACGTCATCAAAAAGAAAGTAGAAAAACTTCTTGACGCGGATGATTTATCCAATCTTCGATAGTCCATGGTTATTCCCCCAGTCCCTTGTGTTCCTAAAAAAGGTGTATGACCGATTGTCACAGAACAAGAAAATGATAATTGGTGCCTACAAGATTAGTCATCTGGGATGGAGAGTTTGTTATCGATTATCGGAAAGTTAAACGAAGCAACTTGTAAAGCCATTTTCCGTTACATTCATGACCTAATTTTAGAATATTATTAGCCGCAATGATGTTATTGTTTCCTCTTAGATGGTTTTTTCCAAGGGTATTAGTCAAATCCTAATAGAACCTAAAGATCAAGAACATAACTACTTTCCATGCCCATTAAAACGGAACTTTCGCGACCACGTATGCCATTCGTTGTGCTATGCCCCGGAACTTCCAAAACGTGTATGATGGCAATTTTCACGATATGATATAGTAAACGAATGAAGTTTTTTATGGACGAATTTTTCAGTTTTTTGGAGATTTCTTTTCCTCATGTCTTGTTGCCAAATTAGATAAATGCCTCAAAAGGTGTGAAGACACCAAATTAGCACTAAATTGGGAAAAGAGCATTTCATGTATTAAGAAGGCATTGTTTTAGTACATAAGATCTCTAGAAAAGCAATTGAAGTCGATAAGCCTAAGTTATGTAATTTCTTCACTTCCTCACCCAACAACCGTCAAAGGATTCGAACAGTATACTTGCGAGCAAGCGGATGCTTAGAAGATTTATTAAAGACTTTTCCAAATCTCTCGTACCCATGACCCATCTCTTAGAAAGAACACTCCTTTCCATTTTTTTCATAAAGAAGATTGAATTCCTAGCCTTTCAAACATTGAAAAAGAAGTTGATCCGAAAAAGCTCCAATCCTCATTGCTCCAAATTGGGATCAACCTTTTGAAATCATGTGCGATGCAAGTGATTATGCAATCAGTGCGGTTCTAGGACAGAGAATTGAGAAGCATTTTCGACCCATTCATTATGCAAGCAAGACAATGACTGAAGCAGAATCGAATTACACAACAACCGAGAAGGAGATGCTTGCAGTTATTTATGCTTTCGAGAAGTTTCGATCATATCTAATCATGAACAAAAGTGTTGTTACAACACGACCACATTCCGCATTGAAATACCTTTTCACAAGAAAGACACCAAAGCAAGATTGCTTCGATGGGTCTTACTTCCTTCAGGAATTGATTTTAAGTTATCGATACTAATGAGCTTAGACAACTATGCAGCTGACACCTCTCTCGTCTTGAAAACCCTTACGAAATATCTTTGATCCAAAAGAGATTACCGCGACTTTTCCCTTTAGAGACCTTAAGTGTGTTTTACTTTCAAAGACCAAAAGTAACCCCACAACCGTGTTTGCCACTTTGCTAACTAAACACGTACTGATTACACACGGCGGAAGAAATTCATTAAAAAAGGAATGTCGACTCCAAGAGAAAAACAAGTTCTGTTACCAGACGTAAAACAATTAATTTTGGAACCCTTTTCTTTTCAAGACTTTGTGCAGGTGGTGGTGTGTGTATGTGGGGGGGTGTTTGGGAGTGTGGGGTTGTGGAGGGGGGTGGTGGGGGGTGGGGTGTGTGTGTGTGGGGGGGGGGTGGGGGGAGAAAAGGGTGGGTTGACGTGGAAGATTTTGGCGTATCAAATAATCCTAAGTGTGTAGATGGCAAAGAAAGCTCTCGAAATTCTCGAAGCTTGTCAAATTAGGCCCACCGGTGGACCTATGGCGCCCAACATAAACCAGCCAGCAAGGTTTTTTGATGCCGGATTTTATTGGCCTACCATTTAAAGGATGCCTACGAATTTGTCACAACCTTTGATGCTTGTCAAAGACAAGCAAAATCTCTCAAGCGTAAGAATGCCTCAAAACGCAAATCCAAGTTTGTTAGAGATTATTGCGATTTATGGGAATATAGATTTTTTATGGGACCTTATTCCGTCATCTAGTAAACAAATAATTTCTAGTATCCGTTGACTATCTTTCCATGTGGTTGAAGCGAAAGCGCTCCCACCAACATGCTAGGTGTAGTTGTTAAGTTCTTAAAATCCTTTCTACCCGATACTGTGTAACGAGAGCAATCCATAAGCGATCGTGTGACCCAATTTTGTAACGACAAATTTGATAAAGTAAAGTCTACATATGGTGTCACCCAACGTTCTTTCGAGACACCTTATCACCCTCAAACGAGTGGTCAAGTTGAAGTCACGAATCGAGGTCTCAAAAGAATTTTGGAAAGGACGGTAGGAGAAAACCGTGCCTCATGGTCCGACAAACTAGATGATGCATTATGGGCTTTCAGAACCAGCTTATAAGAGTCCAATGGATGTACTCCATACAATTTATGTCCATGAGAAAAGCTTGTCACATACCAGTTGAGCCTAGAACACAAAGCGTATGGGCTCTCAAGCATGCCAACTTTGATAATGACCGCGGAACAGATCATCGAAAGCTTCAGCTCAATGAAACTTAAGAAGCGAGCTTCGTGATTCAAGCTTATGAGGAATTCGTTAATCCTACAGGAGAAGACAAAAAGCTAACACGATTCAAGATAAATGAATCGAATCTTCAATGTTGGTGATCAAGTCCTTCTTTTCAACTCCCGATTAAAGATTTTCTCCGGAAAGCTCAAGTCCCGTTGTCCGACCTTTCCCACAACACCGAAGTTAGTACCTTAGGCACTGCCAAAGTTGTCTCATGCCGATATGGTTCTAATTTCAAAGTCAAACGGCCACGTCTGAAGCCATTACTATTGAGGGATACACCACCATTGTTATCCAGGACCCCAGACTTTCCCCTAAGGACAACTAATTCAGGGATCCGTGTCGAGCTTTGCGACTCGTGAATTAAAAACAAGCGCTTGTGGGAGAATCACCCCATGCTTATCCTTTCTATTTTCTTTCTATTTTCTTATCTAATGTGTTGTGTTGAGAGAGGCTGTACCTCTTCTCCCAATTACTTTAAGTTGTTGTTTGTTTGTTGTGATTTTTGCAGGACTCTCCTAACAAATTCTTTGAAGCCTCTCGTGTCCGGTGTTGTTTCCCGTTTTACTTGAGCTTCTCATCCTTTGTGTGAATTTAGTTTGGGGAGATCCATATCCTTTCATCATTATCGATTAACGTTTATCTTTGCATACTTCATAAACGGTTCAGAATATTCGTAGAGTGACCACGACTAAACGATTTAGGGACAATGTTTCGTTTTAGTTTGGGGAAGGGAATCTATCGATTTGATGTTGCTTGCTTATTGTTTTGTTCTCACGTACCCGTTTTCCCACAAAAATAGCAAAAATTTTAAAATTTTTTCAGTCTTGTTATTTAGTTAAAAATGTTTAAAATATAAAATAAAAATAAAATAAAAAATAAGTGATAAGCTAAAAATGTAGGTTTTCCGTTGGTAAGAATAAGAAGTAATTTTTTGACGCCGCAAATTGAAAGTGTAAGTTTTCTAGCTTTCTTCCTTAACAATTAATGATGATAGTTTGTGCTAGTCTCATGTAGACTTTAAACATGCTAGACTTGAATCGTTAGTAAATGAAAGCTTGTGCAAATCTCAAGTAGATTTTAATCTGCCAAGTTGGATTTTATATAGGCTAAGCATTTGCAAAATTTTTTTTGTGAAGAACAAGAAATGATAGTGTTATTTATAAGTCATGATGCTAAACGTAGAAAATTGGTTTTCTTTTCAAGCTCATATGAATTAATTGTGCTTTTTCTCCCAGTTAAGCTTGTTTCACTTTATATGAATGTTTTAAATAAATATGAGTGTATGGTTTTTGGTTAATAATTAAGTTAATAGAAGTTTTTCCTTAAGCTCCTTTGTGATTAGGAAGATTACACATCATGATACTTAATATTTGGCTTAAAATGCAGAAAATAATAAAGTAAATTAAAGTATCTCCTGCCAGATTACATCATCGTGTCTGAGGCGTGGCCGATGTTGGAGTTTTTACATAAGCGGAGGGTCTGGTGTCAAAAAGTAGAATAACCACTTTGCTACATCGCTATCGATGTGGCTTCAGATAAAAGGCACCAGGGTTTTTAACTTATATACTCCAAAGTCGAACTATGTTATTCTATACATCTTGTCGAGGCATGCCGATTTGTAGCCTAACTAAAGGACTGAGGTTTAATAATGTGGCTTATTTTTTTTTTGTCTTGTTTGTGCCTTAAAGAGCCTAAGTATATGGATACAAATGAGATTGGTCATTCATGTTCTTAAAGGCCTTAGGGTATAGTGACATAATGTGCTTTCTTAAGTAGCCAATAAAAGCCAAATTTTGGTCGCCTCGATGTGGACTTTATTCCTTGATGACAATTGATCTTTTGAAAGGCTCTAGGATCTAATTATGCGTTCTTAAACCGTGTACACTTTATTTTTGGAATTAATAAGTATCGAAAACAAAAGTTCTTAAAGAGCATTCGGTATATGACTAAGTAAAATCCTGAGATACAAAGTAGGATATTGCGGGAGGAAAAGTAAGTACACAATAAGTATTTATGAGTAGTGTTAGTGTCCATGACTTGTAAATTATAACAATGATACCTTTTTTAAAGTTTATCAGGAATAGTGAAAAATCGGGATGATGAAGTATTTTTTAAGACACTTAATTGTGCTTTTTATTCATGATCCTAAAAGTTACCAATGATGTAAGAAAACAATACATTACTGATCACACAAATATGTTGTAGTTAGGTATTTAGTTAAAAAATATATAAATTATATATATATATAATATATATATATAAAAATATATATATATAATACTATATCAAACATAAAAAAAAAAAAATCCTTAAAAATAAAATCGGGTGTTTTATAACTTGTGATCTCTTATCTCTCTCAAACAAAAATCTTTGCTACTTTTCAAAGGTTTAGTTTGGGAATTTTTGAGGTATTTGGTTATAAGGCATGTGATATTGCGTGAGGACACACAATCGTTTAGTTTGGGGAATTTTGATAAGTGTAAAATACACATATCTATTTATACCTAAAATAACCCAATTAAACCCAAAACAGACCAAAAATGGCAAAAATATGCTTGTATAATGTGTATTTGTGTGTGCAGGTAAAACGGATAAGTCAAAAAATCACAAGAATAACATGACGAAAGCCAAGCAACATGAGGACACGAGAATCAGAAGAGTACAAAGCCGAAGCCAAAAGAGTACAAAGCCTTAGCCCATTTCCTTTTATAACAACCACAAGGACCAATCTTGCAAATCCCGAAAGTTATTTATAACTTGAAAAAGGGAAAAGTAAGAGAAGGACTGAAAATGTAAAAAGGCCAAACTACAACAGTTTTAACAGTTGAAAAAGGAGCGGGAACCATAATTACTATTCATCGTCTTCTTCATTTCACCCCCTTGGTAAAACAAGGGGCAAATCAAAATTAGAGGGTGTTTTAGTCAATTCAAGAGGTCTACATCACAAACCCAGGGCCAAATCAGTCTTTATCAAAGGATTTATTAAAGAAAGGCCACGTAATCAATGGAGAAAGCACAAATAGTGGTGGGTTTTTGTGCTAATTTACTCACAAAACTAACACAAACGTCACATCAAGGGAATGACAGCTTGGCAATCCTCAGGTGTCCACATCTTGATCAAACGGCCACAAAAGAAGCTCAAATGATTGAAGAAATGAATGGCAGAGATTGAAAGATTGAAAAGCATGTCCAGAGGTCCTAGAAGCTTCAGCTTGGCACTATAAATAGGCCTCATTCTCACACACATAGAGTGGTCTTTTCTTTTTCATATCTAGGTTTTAGTAGTTGATTTTAATTTTTAGCTTAAATTCGTAATTTTCTTAAATGTAATTTCCTTTTTCAAGTATTGTAATCAGCTTTTTCAATTAATGAATTCAGTTGTTAATATTCTAAATCTCGATTTCTAAGCTCTTATTTTAAGTCATATTGTCTCAATAAGCTAATAAGCTCATATTAAGCTCTTTCAGTCTATAAGCT